>JAPYZA010003470.1:0-12767 GCA_030522685.1 Eupelmus azureus | reverse complement strand
AAAGAATATTGAGAGGAAAACTTACGAGTTGCCGAGGTTCGTGGTTTTATCAGCCTGACGTCGTAAAAGTTGAAAAATACTGTACGAGTAAACGATTGCGTAACGCGTGAAACGATAAACAGAACGCACAGTCCTGAAGCCGATTAAGCGACCCAAGTGTGTTCTAATATTCCCTCACGTTTGCTCTCCTTTTTCTGATTCCGCTAACACTTTTACAGTAAGGTAACAAACTCCAGGAGGTGGACACCTTGAAAAATTGAAGCAGTAGTAGAAATCATAGTTAGATCTGAAATATGATGACATATTGCATTTTATGTTGCTCATTTTGGTACATAAACTTTTCAATTATGCCGATTTATAGAATTCATCAACAATCTAAAATTTTATAAAAAGTAATTAAAGTAAAAATTTGAGGTTATGATAAAAAATTATGATGCCGCTTAACTGTACATTGCATATTGCATTTTGTATTGATGTAGAAAATATCATTTATAATTAATGAATTGGACGTCTATTAATCTATTTTTAAATGATATTTGGTCTGAACAAACATTCATTAATTATTAAGTTTAATTATTAACTAAGAAGAAAAGACAGATTAGGTCCCTCTGTTTAAATAACTTGTCGTTAACTATTAAGGAACGTACATTTGATCTATTTCAAATCCATGTTCGTTAACAATCAAGTCACGGTATTTATTACAAATGATCTTTTTTATCAATGTACGATTTCGCTGTCCAGCTATTTTGGATAAATCCATGTTCGACTATTTAAACGAAATAAAACTACTTCTACAAACTTTATGATGGTTTATTACAACTATAAAGTTTCAATTTATTTTAATCTCACTGAACACATATATAATTTCAATTGTAATCTTTTCTTTAATATCTAAAAAAAAATTTACTACCGATTAACGATTAAGTGTAAAATAGCCGTTCGCTTTTAAGTGTGGTACAGTGACAAGCGACCCCGGTCAGTTAAGTGCATAATTGGCCGTTTCATCAGAGCGAAGGTATTTGACCCGCTTCCTCTTCACGAGGATATCGGACCTGTGAGCGAAGCTCTTTAAATGCAAGCAACGTTTCCGGCGGAATTTCGGCTTTTTCGTGGTCTTGTGGGAGGGAAAATAGACGCTGTTTAACGACCCTGCGCGTTTAACGAGCCTGGGGAGAGGTAAGAAAATTTACTTTGGGGTCATCTGAACTCATACAATGTTTCGTCTTTCAAATCTAAAAGATTTTGGGGGTGCTATTTCTTATAGATTTCAGTAACTGGTGTATGTATGAATTTGAAAATTTTTAAATTGCATTTCTCTTTTCAATTGAGTTTACTGTTATCGTAGTAGAAATATTTCTTTTTATTCATTTCAGTTGAAGTATTTCCTCAAAGCAAATTTGAAAAATAAAAAAAATGAAAAAACTTTGATCAAATAAGTCGAGTGAACTTCAGCGTAGCAAATATTTCGATCTTCAATGTTATATTGCACGACAGTTCAATCGAGATGGTCGACTGTAAGTTCATATCGTGTTACGGTTCAAATAAATAAAAAATTGCGTTTTTTCAACAATTGTATGTTTACATTTCAAAAAAATAATAATTGAGTGCAACTAAATCACATAACTAAATCTCTACTCATAGAACTTCGCACGAATAAGCATTCACGGACTTTATAATACTCGATACTTGGTTTCTTAAGATCAATAATTCAAAATCGATACTTACTTACATTACGCTATTCAATCATTTTCTACTTCTTCCACGCATCAAACTAATCAAAAAGGAAATTCCATTTTCTACTATTTCTAAAACCGGACAAAACCATTCGAATTCAACCATACCCCAAAACGAACTCTCAAACAGCAGCAGCGGATCGAAAATCAGACACCGCCTGTAGCGCAAACGTCGCTCTCTTCTCGGACGCTCGCAGAGAGCCATATAGGCTCGCTCCCGAATTAGCGAGGAGCGTGCAGGCAGCAGCAGCCACGGGACGATCCTCTTTCTCTCTCTCTCTCTCCCCGTACACACATCGATCGTCGCCGCTGCCGCCTCGTCGTCGTGTGTGCAGCGCACGTACGGAGTGAGCCCCGAGAGCGCCGCTCGGCTCGATAAGCTGCATATGCATGCTGTGCTGCGCGCGCGGCGCTGCATTAGGAAACGCCAGCCGGCCCTCGTTACTCGCCGCATATATATGTATATATATATATACACGGAAAATTCGTACCCACCAGGGGTTTCACTTTGGAAATTAAATTCGGCAAGGGGGCTGCGTTCGTTGGCGAAGAAACTTGAGAGAGGATTGTCATGGAAAATTTCTATTGTCTTTTTTTTTTAAGGGGAGAGTGATAGATATCGCGTTAGGCTTAGGGTTATTGTGAGCGATTCGGTGAGGTCGGTTTTTATGAGGGAATCGGTACAGTTAGCTTCTTGAATTATTTGTATTCATGAATATTCACAGAAAACGTACATTTAGATGATGAATTTAGTATTTGGCTTTTAGAGTAAAGTTTAGGTTGATTTTCATAAAAGCACTTGTTCGGAAAAGTTTGCTATTAAACTGTTATTGTAATAAACTATATTTCGGTAATTCATTATGCATACGGAGCTGTATACATAGAATTAATGATTCGTCCATAAACTAATATGATTTATATCTCTTAATCATTTTAATAGATCAAAATTATTCAAAATATCGCTTATAATGATGCAGTAGTAACCGAATCGTATCATTTAAGACTGATTTGTTAACAAAACATAAGCTTCCAGTAAAACTGTGGATATCGTAAAATCTTGCGATTACGCATAAGTTAACAATGTTACGAACAAATTGGCTTTATGATTCGCTCAGCAGATTTGGTTATATCATTGTTTAATAGCTAAACGGCTATATGGTAATACACTTAGTAAACGTGCTCATCAATAAAATTTTACTGTAATTGAAAAAATATCTTCTTTTATTGTTATTTATAAAACAATCATAACTATTGTTTGGTTTTCAATGCGGTATATCGCACATTCAAAATATACAAAAGCAATTTGTATCTAATTCAAAAATAAAATATAATACTAAATAATACTTCTCATTATACGAATCAGAAACAGCACGAATTTGTTCAATAATTCTAAAGACACAATTCGGGGTACTCAATGTATTTATGCAAATACATAAAATATATGACGGAACTCTAAAGCGCTATAGTTATGTATGTGCGCTATATATATTTATAGTGCGCCGTGGAGTCCTGTCTTATTTTAATATTCATTTGCATATGAATGGATCGTTTCAGCTCTACTTTCGAAAAATTGAATATTTTCAGCTGTCAAGGTTTGCGTTCTGAGGGTGCAAAATAGGGAAGAGTGGAATAATAACATAGAACTATTTTGCATTACTTCGGCTGCTCACCCAAAGTCATTTGAATCATTTAGTAATGTATTATACAACAGTATTCGGTACGCACAATGCACACGCACTGCGCGGACTGTTTTTGCATCGTGTCGTAAACTAAAACGCCGATGCGCGTAAATGCATTTACGAAGCAAAACAATCAAATTGAATTATCGCAAACATCGCAGCGCTGCATCCAACCAAAATCGACGGTAAAAAATCTTTACTTCCGTGAACAGCAGGAACAATGTGACAGTAAAATCAGCGATTTGCGCGGCTCCGCCATCAACTCCTGCTAAATGCAGTTGCTTACTGCAACGAGCCCGTTTGTCCATCACTTACAAAAGCGACGTCTCTTGTTATGAGGACCGGCGATTAGCTATCGGGAAAAAATCTGGCCGTGACGCTAGATAGCGCATCAAACTGGCGAGGGTAGGGAAAAATGATATAAGAATAAAAGTACATCTGGAAAAGAGAGATATATAAAGAGAGAGGGAAAGAGAAGGAAAGAACTGTGAGTGGCCGTCCGGATGGCAGATAAAGAAAGTGAGAAAAGCTGCTGGGGTAAGAGGGTGCGAAATCCGCGCGGGGGAAAATCGGAACTGATTTTTTCTTTATGAGTCTCGCAGAGGATGCAAGTTTCTGCTTGTATTTTTGAAAGGGAATAATATGCCATGAAATCAATTTCTAACTGATCGCTCATGACTTCATTATATAGTTACACTCCAAGTCCTCGAAGTAAATTATCGAGAATCGAGATAGCTTGCCGCAGCTCGAGTGTAAACTGAAGTTGGTGGTCTGGATTCGCTAGTGTAAAGTTCCATTCAATTGGATTTAATCACATTGTAAGGGTGAAAGCTAATATAACTTCTTCAATTGAGTTGGGTTATACAATCCTTAAGATGTATAACCTGTATAAGACTTAAATGTTCATTGGATAAAACTATCATCATATTGGATAGTTTTATCCAATGAACATTTAAGTCTTATTCTTATGTTTCGTCATTCAGAAGATGACAATAATCAAAATAAACAATGATCAAGAATACTCATCAGATATTTACTTTTATAATTGTCATTATTGGTATCAATCAAAAGCATGCTATGCAATTGAGAAACACTGACCAAAACCATAGCACACGGCTTAACAGACAGCTTCTTTACTACTTCGTCATATTCTCCCTTGCCTGTTGAGAATTTCTTGATGTCCAGGGCAGGCACCAACGCATAGCTAATGCTCCCGTAAAGAGGTTATAGTAATAAGCGTTAGCTGGCTCTTGGACAGGAACAGAGCGGGGAAGCGAAACACGCTTCCCTACCGCGATAGCTGGAGCTAGGCAATTCCGTATTCTTGGACAACTTGACAGGATACATTTCGTTGGAAATGCTTCTAAGTGTGTTGTTTGAAATTCATTATGGTTTTAGAAAATAAGATAGTTTATGGAAGCGTGATAGGATGATCATGAATTTTTAATGTACTATCAATTGTCCTTGATTACTGGTTTCTTTGTGATCTTTTTATGTCGAGCTTATGTGTATCAAGTGAAAAATTATCGGCTACTAAATTATTTATGAATCAATATTTTCATTTTATCCTTTCAGTAAGGTGCAGCATTTATGAAGTAGAAACTGCTTTATTGCCATAAATAAGTGAGAGATTAAAATGCTATATTTTACTAACATAGAACTAAAACTTCTAACAAATATGTAATATTATAAATCACAAAATAAATTTTCAGTAGTTGCATTCATACAATTGTAAGTTCATTCGATTATAAACAAACAATTATCAATAATAATATAGAACCTCGCGCAAAGATATTTACGAAACGTAAAAACAAAGTATAAAAACTCGACAAAAAAATATAAAATTTAAAAAAAAAGATTCATGTCCTAAAAATATGGCATCCACTGTAGCTTGCGCAACGCAGTCTATATTCCGCTAACGGTATTCGCTTGTTATCGAACGACTACGCTCGCGCGTTCTCGCTTTCATTTTTTTTCTCTACCTTTTTGCCTTCGTGCGCTCGCAACGAATTCAAGGATTTCCATTTTGTCGCTGCGCGTTACTCGACACATGTCAAATTTCATTTTCCGGCCGATATAGCTTACGGAGCGCGAGCAAATTATTTTAGTCATCTATCGGCGTTGCGGATTTTAGCTGTTGAGATGCTCTTGAAGTCAGGCAGGTAAATTTTCAGATGGAAGCTACGAGTCTTTTGATATACGATCTTAGGATTGAAGTGCCTTTTGAAGCATGTTTAATTATATGCTTATTGAAATTTAATATTTGATATATCAAGGTTTGTAATTTAATACTTTGTAGAGTCTGGTTATTAGTAATTATGTATAATGCGGCAAATTAAAATGATAATAATCTAATCTTTGCATTACAAGTAATAATTATCATCTAGAAAATATTTAAATTTTATTTGAATAACAGAAGTAGACATAATTACTTTAACATTTTCTTTAAAAGACTTAATATCTCGTAATGTTTAAGCTATATTTATAATAATCATGTAAGATCTCAGTCAAGCTACTAAAGTTTAGTCTTAAGTCAACATAACTTTAGAACTACTATTACAACTTTATATGATGATTCTTTAAATATTATCAACTTATCACTTATTTATTAATACAAAATTCAACCTCACCCTAAGAAATACTCCAAAATTTAAACCTGCAAAACACCTATATTTACATCACGCCCCAAAAACATTTTGATAAAACACACTCTCCCAGCATAACCTGTGAATCCCCACGGACTTCTTCCACGTCCTGCGACCATCCGGAAATTGCGTCGATTTCCAGATCGCCCTGTCAAACGGTCTTTGAAAAAAAAAGAGGTCCGTTCGCTATACAACGCGCATCGGTCGCATCGATTCGATCGGAAGTGCGGCAACCTCGAATGTCCGCCGCTACCTACACACTAGCGCACATATACATGTACACACACTGGGCAATATCCCCCTGGCTTTTCGTCTGCGTGCTAAAGGCCAGTTTGCAATCGTGGCGCGTCGAATCTCATACATAAGGATTACTCTCTGCCTCCTCTCTCTCTCGCTCTTTTTGTGTGTTCGGGCGCTATTGTGTGGGTTTGTATATGATGGTTTGCTCGAGATATGGCGCGAGTAGCCAAAGTTTACGGACATCTTCTTGATCGCGGGCTTCTGCAGATTGCATTGAGATGCGGATGAATGCCTCTGAAGGAGGTGGTGGTGATATCAGAAACACAAAATTTGCCTGGAATGCTCATATATATACTTGTTTTCTTACCTTTGTTCAGTTTTGAGTATAATTCAGAAAATTGTGTTTTTTATTTTGAAGATGAATTGATAATGGTCTATTTGAACGTTCTCTTTATCAATTATCAATATGCTCTTATAATAATAAGTCGATAGTGAATACTAGATAAGTTAATCATACCCGTTTTCAAAAACAACATATAGTATTCTCTTTTCTCTCCCGCTGGGCTTCTCTGTCTATCCATACGACGCACTCCCACTTTCCAAGAGGTTCATTCGTTAATGTAGTTGATTAAGTACTCGCAAGTCTTCATTCTATCGAGTATAAATTGAATATTTACATCGAATTTAATTTTTACGCTCTGATAAAATTTTCCGATGAAATAATTAGAAGGAATTGGAATTATAACCGCTTAATTAAATCTCTCTATGCGAATGCAGGGATAAATAAACTAGTACTGCGCTCAATCTGTAAACTAATATTTATGCGCTCTAGCTCGTTAAAATTTTTACTCCTCTATTTAAACTTACAGCACTGCAGTATTTAGACGTCGTTAAATATGAATACTGAAATTCATTCATAAATAAATTTCTTTTCTGAATACTAATATTAAACGATTTGAACATTTTATTGAAGATTTGAATAATTGCACTATAAATAATTGCATATTAATTTATTATTCTGCTTTTCATTCACGCTTTAAAAGATATTCCAGCTTCATTTCTTATGCTTGATTGTAAAGTTTAATGAAAAAATCACGCTTAAATCGATAATATTGAATGATACTATAGACATGCTGGTTTACCATATGGGAACATACATGAAAAAGTTTTAAAGAAAGTATGAAGTACAAAAGATTGGTATGAAATATAAAAGTATAAGAGATAAAAACTCGAGATCAAATTTTTCTATTATGTATTTTTTAAATGACGCCATAAAATTAATTTCATGAGATCGCCGGATTCTCAAATTACATTAAATGTAATTCATTGTAACTTACTTTTCAATATAAAAAAGTATTTATCATTACGTTTCACTATTAATTTTTTCTTTTATTAAACTAAACATACAATCCCTCTCACTTTATTTCCCAAAAACCCAAAAATCATTCTTCAAATGTTCATCAAACAAACAAATCTCTAATCAATCGTCCACCCTCTTTTCTCAAAACAATCCTCCTAAACATTAATCAGCCAACTCACGCGCGATGAATTCCATCCTAAAAATACAGCCCCCCTCCCCAAACCACGAACAATCGGGCAAAATCCTCGAATTTTTTCTCACGCCTCACCCACGAAAGACACACACACGCACATCACCCCGAAAGAATCGCAATAGAGCAAAAAGGCTGATTTGCCTAGCTCGCTCGTTTTTTCCTAGCGGCTCGCGTCGCGCATACACCCACCCAGTGAAAGAGAGGTATAGCAGTACCGGCGCCTCGGGTGCTTTACAAGGCGTTTCACACACCCACCGGAGCGTCACGATACCGTACGTATACAGACCGCTGCTACTGCTCCGGCTCGCTGTGTATCCGATTGCCGCTCCAGCGGTTCTCAACCTGACACGCTGGCGTGTAGCTTTTTTTTTTATCGGTCGGGAGGATTGATGTCAGATATTGGATGGAAAGAAGTTTAATCAAGGAGAGTGAAAAAAAAAATTGCGCGCTTTAATTTGGGTATAAGTGTTTTTCCGGGGCAGGTGGACGTTGGCAGGTTTTATCTGCTCGAGTTATTCTAGTTGTTCTAGCGCATGTAACCGGGGAGTGTAGAAGGTTTGAGGGAGGATAATGCACTGGTTGCGGGTCAGTTGGTGGACGTTTTACCAACTGGTGCATTTTGTAATTGGGTTTTTGCATTCGAGAAAAATTTAAAATAGGAAAAATATTCTTTAAGGACAGTTTGTGTGTTGTTTAAAGTGGGTTTTGAATACTATTATTTTTATGTTGATTATTTTCCAAGATCACAGGAAAACCATTATTAGTGCAATTGTTTCTTTCCAAGCAAATATTTGCATTTCAAACTTTGTTCAAGAGTATGTCTTTGTTGAAATACTATTTGCATTTGCTTGGTCCTATTAAGGTCAAAGCTTGTTAAAAAAACAATTTTTCCGCAGTTACTTAAGTAAAGTTCAAAAGTACAAAGTCGGAAAAGACAGTTACATAATTTACAGTTTATAATTTCATTTATTAATTTTTTTGTATTTTTACAAGTACACATTTTATTATATACAACAGCGAAATTATCATAATACATATGATTAAGTTTAGTAAATGGCATTATGATTTGCTCATCATTATCGCGGCCACACCCATCGAGAACCCCAACACGCTTTTACCATCCCTCGCCATCATCATCAGCTCTCGTTCCCACTCAAAAACCATTACCGAACGATCCTTTAAACTGCTATTACACGGCTACAAAATTTAGCACGAACATCAGTACGTCAAACATTCCAACAGATACACGTTAACTAACAATCTAATTCCAGCCGTCAACCTACGTAATTAAACAACAAAAACCCAACAATCATCAAACCACTCAACAATAACCACCCCACCCCATAATAAAATTATCCAACCACCGCTATCAGCTTCCGGCGATAACCATCATCTCAAACGCTCCTTCACCCCATAATTCTCGCTCGGAACTCCGCAAAAAAGCGGCTCGCATCTTGTCGCAGTGGGCTCCGTGAGAGATAGAGAGCTCGCGAACAAAACGGCCGGCGCAAAAAAGGCGCGGAGCGGCTCGACTGAAATAAAAAGGAGGACACACGGCGGAGCGAAGTTCGCGTTACGGAGATGGAGAAAAAAGGGCCGTGGCGGTGTCATTTGTCGAGTGTCGCGCTCCTGCGCCCGCGCAATGGTCGGCTTAATCGCGAGAGGACTCGCACGCTTGGGCTTGAAACATATGGGCGACGGCTGGTGCGTCGTGTTGGGGTAAAAAATTTGGCGACGATGCCGTTTGGTGGAATTTCGTTGGGAATTTGTAAATCGCCGGGTGTGTGGGTGGGTTTGATGGGATGTTTGTTTGATGGTAGGGAAATTTTTGTGAGTTGGGTTAATCATTTTTATGAGGAGTTTATATTTTGAGAATGGTTATGATTCTGACTTTGAAAAGAGTTTTTTCTTTTGCGGATAATTTAAAGGATACAAATGACGTTGTTTTAAGTTAATCATCATCGCAAACCTTTACTTTACTTTATTCATTCGTATCATATCATTCATACGATTACACAGCACACAGTTTGCACGTCATTTAGTTAGTATCTATAGAGCATCTTTGTCTTTCTATTTTGTGAGCGAAGTTCATCTGTAAATATGTATGTACATACAATTAAAAATAAATTATTCACATACCTTTAAATTGCTGTAACAACTCAAATTTTCAAATTCTCATAGTATGATTGAGATATTATCAATCGTGTATGACTACAAATTTTTCTATTTCAAATAATGTATTCTGTAATAAAATAAAAGAATACACAATAGAGATAAATTAGTTAAAAATATTTTTATATAAGTAACGCATGCTGACCACGTCTACAACAACTTCTCTAAAACAACAACCAAGGAAATTCCATAATATCTACACATCTATATTCTATAGCAACCACTCAACAACAACCAAACTCAAAACTACAAAAGATCCATGAGTCGTTACAGCACCTTCCACGAAAACCAATCAAACGATCGCATATCCCTAACGAATCACCAGATAGACTAGACCGTCGAAAAAAACAAAAAAAAAAAACCCAAAAAAAAGCGAGTAGAGCATGAAAGAAAGAAAAGAGCCCTGCGAGTGGTGATGATGACCGTGTGTTTTTCTGTTCTCTGCCTGTCCAACAGAGCGAGTCCGCGGCACGGCCTAATAGCGGCCAGGCGGCCCGGCAGCCGAGGGGCGGCGGCTCTGAGGGGCTGATCCGCGCCGGCTCGCCCCCGTCGGCTGCGCTAGGAAAGCAATGAGGGAGCGTACCCCCTCTGCGGACGACACCCCGAAGAGGGCCCCGCCAGCCCCACCTGGAGGTGAGTCTATCTCTCTCTCTCTCTTTCTCTTTCTCTCATTGTTTAATCCGTACGTTCTGCTCCCTGTGTATATGCTCGCAACCCTCTCTCTTCTTTTTTTTGTTTGTTAGAGCGAACCCCGAGCGCGACGAGAGCTTTAACCCTTTTAGCTGCTGTGTGTGGCTCTGTCTCTCGATCATCGGCGCACACGACCCCTCTGACTTTGTGCGGAACGATGATGCGAGGGGGGAGTGCTGGCTCTCTGTGTTCTGTTGTATGGATGTGTAGCTGCTTGCAAGTTTCGATATTAGCGCTGATTTTCTTTTTTTCAGTTGCTTTCGCCGTTCCCCCTCCTCGTTTCTTTTTATTTCGGCGCCCCCCCAGTACCTGTAACTAAATGAGTCTTTCTGTGCGATGAATTGAGATCAGGGTCGATTTGGCCGATCTGAATGGGAATTTATTCATTAGGATTAAAGTTACAGGCTGGATGTGCGTCTTAGAATTAGATTATACTTAGAGCTTAGTAATTTAAATTAAGCTCGTTTGAGCAAATTATACGATTTTGAGTGTTAAGTATGATTAATATTTTTGTTATAGTACTTCTGGAAGATTTTTATAGATGTATCTTTAATTAATCTTGTAATCAAAAATTGACAACAATTTGTGTAATCATTTTGTCGTTTTAATTTGAATGCTCATCTACAGCAAGAACAAAATTAATGTCTTGTTTAAATTTTTTGCAAATTTTTTATACTGAGCTTATGTATGTTACTTACTTGATGTTACTATAAAATATAAATAGTAAAGTACTATTAATAATTTAACACCTGTAAGTGAATAAAAAAATAAAATGTAAATGTATGAAACATTCTACGTTTTATGAGATATGGAACGTAGCTTGAAATATCGATTACGTTCACATAGTGCTGTCAATTTACCAGCGCATCGGTCGATGTGAAGTAGGTAATAAACTATGTTAACAAAATATTTATGAAGTATATATTTTTTGATTCTTTTTATATGTTCTTTTCTTATATGTATACACAGTTCTTTAAACATTTTAACCGTTGTTTGTTTTTATATTATTTGATGTTACTTAAACAAATTTAAATGAGAAATTTGAGATTATTTAAGAAAATATTTATTTCATTTCATAAAAGTTTCATTTTTAGAACAGATCGGAACAATCTGTGCTTTACAACGCGCTTGAAATTCGTATAAATTAAGAAAAGTTACATTGTTATTAAACGTAATTAGTTGCTTCATTCTGATATGGATCAGAAAGATGTAATTATAATAACAAAGTATTACTGTTAATAATATAACTTCCAAATAACGTATTTGCGATTTTGGTCATCATGTGAATTTTGTTAATCAAACTATCAATCAGAAAACAAATAAAAGATAAGAGCTTTCTTTTAGCATAAAAATTCTGTATTGAAAATTTTGTATTAAATATTAATAATTTACATAATCTTTAAAATAAATTACTTTAGAGTGTACATTACAAATAACAGTATCGATTTTCAGACAAAAACTCTTTGCAAATACGCGTTACATTCCTTCCAACATTATTTGCAACATTATTTATAAGAAAATATTTCGCTTCTTTTGGGTTGCATTATCAAAAGTTGTCGGGTTTTATCGCAATATTTACATTCTTTTGCAAATTCACGGAACATTTTGAAAATTCTCAAGCATGTGCGCTCCTCAAACAAATTCAGTCACTCGTACTACGTAATTTCAAAAAGAATCCAGCGGATTCAGGTTGAGAGCGAAAATGCGTTCGTACACAAACTCTGCTAAAAAGAAAAAGTGCATTTCCACGTCTCATTTCATCACTGACTCCGACGTTTCCAATACATTTCCCAAAGCTTTTGTATGCAAAGACACTCGAATTCGAACGGTTAGAAATAGGAGTACTTGCAAAGCTTATAGCAAAGGTTGAAATTCGGTAAAGGTATTAAGGGGGCCAGCCTGGGTTGAATCGACTGAAAATGAATAAAACATTTATTATGATTTAAAATAGTATAACATAGCTTTTATTGATATAATTTTTTGTACTTGCTATATACATATTACAGAACATTTTTGCACATTCAAGTGATCTTATATTATCCTTAAAGTCTCTAA
>JAPYZA010003469.1:0-18469 GCA_030522685.1 Eupelmus azureus | reverse complement strand
ATTGCACGACGTGTCTTATCGCCCTCGCTTCGCTCGGGCGCTAACTTCACGTCGTGCAATAATGAGCCACTTAAGGCACATGTATCGTAATATACTATTGAGCGGCCCATTATCGGAGATCCTACGTACGGTTAACGTAAAAGTATTTATGTAGATTTTTTTTGAAATTCACCAATAGAGTTAATTGAGTTAGTAGAAAGGACCACAAGATGACTGTAGTTCAAAAAATCCCATTTGAATATTTTTATCTCAGATGCATACATTTAAACAGTTTCTGATAAGTTAATAAGATTCTAATCAGATTTAAACAGTGTACTCCTTGTCTCAGCAAAATCAGTTTAAATTTACTATCTATAAATTTCGATGTAAATAAAATAAAATTATGTCTTTTTGTTTACAGGGGAAAATGACATGTTCTAATATAACGAAGTGCAATTTTCCTCTTCCTAGAAGTAAAAATACTTGTTGGGTAATTTGAATTTTCATCTATATTTTAATTGATTTGGATAGTGTGAAATGAAAATTTATTTTTGTATAATTTAAATAGCTTTGGGCAGAACTGTATATGGTTTTCAAATCAGCTAATCGTGACGGTATTAGAAAAATTGTACATGAATTTGAGAACATTAATCCAGGGTTTGTTGAAAGGACATTAAGAGATGTTTAGAGAATAATTAGGACTGTGTGATGTAAAGAATTGAATATTTAAGATGATTCAATAAAATTTATTTCTTTATTTTAAAAAACCAATATAAAATAATTTTATTTCCATACATTACTATATTCTTTAAAAAATATTGAGATTTACAGAAAATATATGATTTTTATTTTGTATAGAAAACATACTACTTCGTTTATTCAATTTGCTATAGTGTATAAAGTAAAGTAAAAAAAAACATTTTATTAGCTTCTTAAATAGCTACGTATTAAGTTTGGACGATTAGATATCTAACATGTCTATTTCAGTACTACTCACATTCCGAAGTCTTCTAATTCTACACTCAACTGATTCATCATACAATAACGTAACCTCATAAAACTTTCAAAGGACGCGGATTTCCCAATAATTCCATTACGTATCAATCAAACACAGCCTCAGCATCGATCAATCCCAGTGCTCTCATATTAATCCCATTGTCTCCATCGCGGAATTCCAACTTTACACCACATTTTAAACTTCAACAAAAAAACCAGCTCTCTCTCCCCGCTGTGTCTCTATTGCGCCTCAACCCCGTTTCCACGTATACGTACACCTTCGATAATGGGGGCGATCGTGAGAATGCACTCGCTCGACGTGGGCGAGATTGTCGCTAACATCTCGGACTGCGCAACATCGAGGAGAAGCCGATGACGAACCGTTCGCGCATAAAGTGACCCGTTATCCGCGGCCGAGAGAAAATTAACGACGCCTGGCGCGCGGGAGGGCCGCCTTTTTTCTACGCCTTTAATCGTACCGCGCTTTTACGAGGGATTGTTGGAGTTGAAGGCAAACACTCGAAATCGTAAATTTTATCGTTTACTTAAGCGCGCGGTGCGAGCTGTCTTTGCGTAATTTCGTACGCGCTGAAAGCCAGTGCTGTTGAATTGAAGGATGGGATGATGAGAAGTGTTTGTATCTTTGGTTTGTGGAACGATTTTTTTTCTTTTATCTTGGGGATGGGCTTTATAAGTTTATTGTTTACGGAAATAAAAAGGCGATGAGTTCCGCGGTTTTGTAATGGAGTCAAGGATCTTCTTTTTACTTTTTTAGCGTACGTGGCAGCTGCCGCTATTGTATTTAGAGAAGCGGCTTTATAGTTTTCTATTGTGGATTTTATAACAATTTTAGAAAGTGGCGTTAAATAATTATTTCATTGCATGGGTAAGTGTGTGCCGACGAGAATCTGTTTAAGCAAACAACTGGTACTAAAACTCATGATTTGCACACTCGTTTTAATTGCAGATGTATTTGGCTTATTGTATATGTAGAATAATATGTATGCTTTATAATTAATATCCTTTTTTGCAATTTATTTTATAAAGTATCAAATCGTATATACTTGTAAATGAGTCTTCTGTTGTCTGACCAAACCTGGAAATTTCTACTCAACCAATCACACTGCATCTACTCTTTTCGAATTTATTTCGTTAGGTTTAAGATATATTTTTAGAATTCGTAGATAAAATCTCAATAATAGTAATATATTTTTGTTAATAAATAATTGAATTTGAATTTAATTTATATAAAGTTAATTAAATGATGGAAAAAAATCGATCTCTTTCTATATTCAACTTAAAGCCCGTTGTAAAATAATTTTTAAGCGTTTCTGTATTAAATAATGTATACCTTTTGTCAAGAATTCATTAAATCACTATACGTAATGTAGATATAGCACCGACCGGAGGATTCGCTATCTTACAACTGTTTGCTTCTATTAGAAAATCTCACGGCAGAGTAGTTTTCTCTCTAGATCTTTTTTTTCAAACTGCATCATTGCACAACCTTTTTATTGGCAATGCTTTGTAATACTGATAGAACCTCATTAGTATTTTTCACAATATTTTCAAAACATATACCATACACTAATTAGTCCATACTATAACATTTCACCAAATATTTTTAATATCTTTTATTGTATACTTTCATTACTTAATCAAATAACAATATTTTTCAAAATCATCGCCAGCAGTTAATCCACATGATATTCCAATCAAGTTCAAAACGTAATGATTTCTTTTCCCTTCTAAACGCCCAGCAACACCATCAATCGATGCGTTGTCACTCAGCACCTATGCGCCACCCACACCATCAACCTACGAGATCTTTCAATTAACGAATTCCACCGGATTTTTAATCTCCCTTCCGAGAATGGCACAAATATCCTCGAGGATCCTTATTTCAGCAACCGCGACGCTCGTCAAAGCATCAGCGCTCTCCGAGGAATACGTAATAAAGCACGTCCCGCGTGCGCCGGCTCAATTACAAAGTAATTAACGATCGAGCTCAGCGCACACGTATAAATCCAATCACCGCGAGTATCGACGGTTCGCGCGTGGCCGCTTCATAAATTAGCGCGCGCGGGCTCGCGACTTACATGTCGATCGATTACGTTGAGACTCTGTACGGTGAATCTTGTAATGCTGTTGGGGAGATTTTTTTTTATCGGAGGGTTGTTGTTGCAGAGAGATTTTTAGTGAAGGGCTATTTTTGGTTTAGTTTGTTGTGATGGGATTTCTTTGTAAGGTTGACGTTTTGATTGTTGTTTTGAATTGTTATGTATTGACTTAAATTTGATAAGGTTTTTGTTTGGATTTTTTGATAAAAACGTTTGAGATCGATAATAGTATTACTATTATCAGTCATTACTAGTATCAATTATAGAGTTAGATTTAGTAACTCTATCAATTAATATTAATTTTGTTTTTGAATGCCGTATTCTTATTTCTTATCAATTAAAAAATACTCTCTTGTTATTAAACGATCAAGTCTTGATGAATGAATCGTATTTTGCAGAAAATAAAAGGTGTGAAACGTAAATTGTGTTCTTAATGAGCTCGTTTGTACTTTTAATAATTTTTTTTTGTTATTAGAAGGTTTGAATGAGAGAAATATGGCTTCTATGATTTATTGAAATTTAAGACATTACTTCAAACTCATCTAACATCAATCACGTCATATTAAGTATATGCGTATTTTATAATAAATATGAATAATATGATTTATATGAATAATATGTAAAAATATTTATAATACTATTTTTTCATAGGCTAAGAATTTTATTTATATTTAAAACTTTGAAAAAACATTCAGATCACTCTGTTTGGGTTACCGATTTCCAACCACATACGTTGAGCTTAGAAGATCTTTAATTACTTCAAGAAAAAGATGTTGCTATTAAAAAATTAAAATAATAATAATATGATTAATATTAAATTTTCTATCTTTAGTTTGATAATTATCGCAACACATTGTATTTTATTATTATCTTCCAGTAAATAAGTATTTTATTATATTAACAATATGTTTTAACATTCAACAATCTATACTAATGTTTTGCTCGATATTTAAAGAAGATTTTCTCAAATTTTTCAGTAATTTAATATTATTTTTAAAATTGTGGCATGTTTTAAGTATTATGCAAGTGAATACATAATGACTATAATACAGTTACCTACTTAGTGTTACTTTCATTTTTAATCAATTAACTTCAGAAAATTATTCATGTAACAACCTCTTTGAAATCACTCTCAAAACCAAATTAGAGCAAGTAATTTTCTATCAAATCATGTCCTAAATTAACAATGAAAGATCAGACAAAATTCTTGTAGATCAAATTAAATATTTCCTAATGCAAAGTTTAATTTTTAAAACCGGCGTATACACCGGTTTGTAAAGCCGGCTTAATCAAGACAAATTATTAAAGTACAAGAAGTCGAAGATTCCACGAAAATTGCTTCAACAAGGACCAAACAAAAATTATCTTCGCTATTCCTTTTTACATCGACTCAAATCAATTACAAATAATGAGTACAGGCACACACATCCACAGCGAGCAGCTCATCTCCAATCGCAATATTCATCGAACTTCGAAACGCTGCCACGTATTTCGATTCCGAAATTCGTCCCCCCCAATGATGGCCAAGGAGCGTCATAAAAAGCCTGCACACAATCACACTAACAATGAAAAAAAGTAATGTGCTTGGCGCCATCCACGTACTTCAACACCGTGAGAATACTCGGATTAACCTTCGCCAACCCATCACGAATCCCTCTTTCGGCGGACTTAAAATCGTGAGCGATTGGCTCCAGTGTGCGGCAATTCGCGACAAAAGTATTTATGTGCTTCGAGGACCTCTCCGCGACTTTAGGAGGCCGCGCGTTGCCGCAACGCCGAAACGCGACAGCCGATCGGAAATCGTGATCGGATGAGCCGAGGAGTGGATGGGAATGCGCGACTTTTTTTAATCGGCAAGGTTGAATCTCGCGCTGCGCGTGAAGAGGATCGGCCCGTTTCTTGATGCATGCGATGCTTTTTGGGACGAAGCGAGGATTCCCACGGGATGCGAAGGTTCTTGAATTGGAAGACTTTGCTTTTTGTTAATTCGAATCGATAGACGAATGAAATGGTGGTAATTAACGTCATTAATTTTCAATTGACATGAAAAAGAAAATAATAGCGGCAAATTAATTATGAAAAATTTACGTGAATTGGCAATTAGCATTTCCTAACACTATGGCTTCGAACGTTTGTGAAACATGATAAAGTATCAATCAGTAATTTAAAAGAAAAGTGCTTGATCGTTATACTAATAAAAATTCCCTACGATTAATGCAATGCATAACGCGCACAAAGCACTATACAAAACAGTAGCATCATCATTAAACGTCAAACTCATCAAACCACGAAAATCGATCTCTCAACCCGCTTCATCTAAACCTAAAAAAAAATTAGAAAATTCATTTTGGTATTTTATATTTCCTGAAAGAATGATTGATACAGCCGGCGCAATAACGCCAGGGAATTGCGCGCAAAGCGGCGCCCAAGGAATTAGATTCAGTCCATCATCCCGCATGCTTATTCAAGCATCGAGCCGCTCGGTCCTTAAAGAAGACAGGATTACAAATTCCTCGGAAAAATAATTAACTCCCGTGCCACAAAGACGGCGCAATCAGCGATCGAGCGCATCGCGATTTCGCTAATCGAATTACCGGTCCCGATCGTCGCCTCTCTCTGCTTTCCAATAATAATATAGCCCACGATGCACTAGCGCAACACAGCCCCCCGCGGTCGCTTCCGATTATGCACGCTCGTATTATTGTGCGATGACGCGTGACTTACGAGGCCTTATACAGCTTGTACATAATCGTAAGTTATATGCCTTTTTCTTTCTGCTCACTCGATATTCGAGGGGCAGTGATGTTGGGTAAATGTCCCACGGATACCGATTGCCGGGGAAATCGAGGGTAGGAGATTTTCTTGATGCGGGAATGTGTATGGATAGAGGATGAGTGACGTTGTGACGGAGCGGGAGAAGAAGGATATCGGTTTGATTATGAATGGAGCATTTGCGGAGCTGAAATTACAGAGATTTTAAGCGTTGCTGCAATGTTGGATTTGCAAATCGAGGGTTGAGAATTTTGCTGCTTAAGATATGTGTATTTAATTTGATGATGCTATTTGTGCTTTTCAGATTATGAGTCTAGCTCGATGTCTTCGTAGAAATAAAGTGACTCATATTTCTTTATAAAAAAAGTGTATTTTATTGTTTAATGTTTATTTGCAATCTAATTCTCTGAAAAGATGATTAGATAATCTAATTCTCGATCGCATAGTAACGTATGATCTAAAAAATAATTACAAAAAATTCATAAAAAATTTAGTTTACATACAATTATTTAATACATCATATTTTACTAAGGCATTGATAATATAGACAAATAAAATTATTCTAATAACTAAAATTATACTATAATTAGTCATAAATAATACAATTTTTGAAAATAATTATTTATAATGAAAATAATAATAATAATAATAAATTTAGAATACACAAGAATGATCATCTGTTAAATAGTTTAAAATATAGAAAAAATTATAACACAGTCTAATATTTACCAAATTACAAAATTTGTTGTCACCCCTTTTACACAATTTTACTCCCATAACAAAGAGTAACAATACATTTCGTAAAAAAGCAAGCTCTTAACCACTTAAAACACCGCACCTATCAAATAAAAGAAACAGCAAGCCGCGCACACCGATTCGGCCAAATTAGCGGCGCACGATGCAGATCTCCAACGCAAATTTGCCTACGAAGCGTTTTTTTTTTTTGTTCTTACGCGGATCTCAGCGAGAGATCGGCCGGTAACTTGAGCACGATCAGGAAAAGCGCAAGAAAAAAAGGCGGACGAGAAGAAAAAGGCATCGCGTTTGCGCTCGCGCCGCTTAGCTCGTGTCGAGGATAATGTTTTCGACATTCTCCTTTTCGGTAGGACGATTCCTGTTGTGTGTAGGTATACACACGATACGCCAGTTAGTCAGCTGGCGTCCCTGACCCGGAGATTTTAGTTGCGATATTGTAATAACGATGTTGAATCTTAGGTTTGCTCTTGGCAAAACAGCTCCATTTATCGCGATTCGCGCGCATCCTCTTACATTATTGCGCGGACGAGGCGCCGGCGGAATTTCAGGATCTTAAGTGCTCTGAGAGCAATTTTTTGGTGCTTTTCCTGCGGGTTCGCAATGTCATGAGTACGCTTAAAGTGGTTCTGTGTGATGGAATTCAGTTCATTGTGTGCAAAAATGATGGATTAGCTTGTTGTGTAATAAAGTAATTCGCTCATCGCTGTTATAATACAAAAAACAAACGTTTAATTATGTCTTCAAAATGTCAAGTTTAAAATTATAAGTATCCAGTTTCAATCCCAACGCCAAATTTATAAACCTTCTACAAACGCAAAACACACGGCCAATTTCCGTGACTTTAAATAAATCATTCATACCCGTCTAGCAAGTTACAATCAATTAGAGATCGTTATTTTCCAAGTTTTGCAAAAACAAATTTTGCACAACTCCGTTGAATTTTCAGCCAGTACCAATGCACAAACGGCGCAAACGATTGCTCACCTAGAGGCACGGCACAGCGGCGCAGGCGCGCGTGAGCACTGAAAACATAATTGTCGGTTAACGTTAAAAGGCAAGGTGTAGCTGCGCGGCAGTCCCTTGAACTTTTCTGCGGGCGCGCGCGTCGTAAATATCGCAGCTGCGGCGCGGCTCGACTGTCGGACAAAATCCATTATATGCTTTATAATAAGCCGGAGATAAGGCAGTTTTTGCGCTGGGATTTCTCTAGCCGCTTTAGCCTATCTTGATTACTGTCGGGATGAATTTTACTTTTACGACGACGCGGGGACGAGCAAACGGTTTTCGTCTTGCCGCCTGATTATCCAGTCAATTTTGAAATGCGATTGTTTTAACGGGGGCATCTTGTGTTTGCTCTGCCGGTTTTATGCTCCGTTTGGAGGATTTTCTCACAGTATTTTTGCGATTTTATTGGCCATTGAGAGGAGCCGTCGTATTTAATTAATATGTTGTAGCCTTCGTGATTTTTTGCGCCATTTGGCTTTCCAAATTGACCAATCATTTTTGATGATGCATTCATAATAGTCGAAAATGCGATAATTGAAAAGTCATGGGTTATTTACTTTATCTACATCTTTTATTATGAAAAAAAGCTATTATAGAAAATAGAAGTAATTTTTTATCTATTATTATTTGATTTTCCAAATATTATTGGTTTTATCGCTGTTGGCCATCCATTTGCAAATATTAACTGTCCCTATTTAATCTATGTCACGTTCAAAAAGTTCTAACGACCAGCGATTTGCGAAACAATCGACTTTCACCGATCCCATAATACCTCCAAAATCTTTTTTCCCCATCCATTAATAACTCGTATAGCTAGACGAAAAAAAAAAACAGGGCGATAAAATGCGGAGCATCTATGGGAGGATCGCCACACTCTTAAGTATCTTGCCTGGCAAAGTTTCACGTCACATCGATAATAGACGTTTTGTCCGGCCAACGGTTTTATCGGCGCGCGGGAAGAGCTTTAAAATGGAACTTTCTCGCGAGCTCGGCGCGGCGATGACGTGAAAGTGGGCACGGTTACATTGTAAGTGTATGCTCGTTACGTAATTACGTTTTGTATCGTTACATTGCTAATTCGTAAGTAATATCGTTTAATTTTGACGTGTGCGTTTTTTCCCGAAATTCAATTAATGGGCTGGGCCATTGTTCCTTCGTAATCCGAAGAATTTATACGGATTAGGTAAACGGGGCAGTAAAGTTGCTGATGGATTTTATGGGCATACTTCGGATGAGAAAGTATAATTACCGTTTTTATTTCGCTTGAATCTAATATTATATTACAATGTTTGGCTTCAAACTGGTATGAAAATACAATAAATCGTTAAAATTAAATTAACGAACGGAGTAGTTATTTAGAACAATATTAATATTCAAATATTTTAGGCTTATTTATAAATTAATAAAAACTAAGAAGAAAGAAGAAAATTTATAATATTATAAAATTAAAGAAATTATTTTTCGTAAACTACGTATTCATAAACATATTATTGAGCAATTATTTTTTTATTTCTCACTAACGAGGCATTAATTTCGATAAAAAGCTAAAGATTTACTTTAATACGGATAATATTCATTCAATTAATGCAGAAACAATATAGATGCAGATAAAGATAGAAATCTATTCATCATCAACAATGAACGAAAACATCTATAACTCAAGCCCGCGCGAATGTCTCAAATTAATCGCATCGATCCGCTCGAATCGCTAAAGCCTCACAAAAGGTAATAAGCTTTACGTCACAACCTCAAATAACAAACGCCTAATGCAGATAGCAAATAATGCCGAAAAGAATGATACACCCGCTGTCCGAACCCGCGCGTATAACAATAAAACGCATATTACATCCGACTCTGTCACTCGAAGGGGGGGGAGGGCATAATACTTTGACCCGCACCTTCGCATTGTCCCCTCCTTACGTGATCGCAGCGCGTAAAGCGTCGTAATGCGTTGCTCAACTCGCGGTAAAATATCTTCGATCAATCATCGGGCCTCCGGGACTTCCGCGGGTGAAATGCTTTCATTGTTCCAGGAATGAAGGAGGCGCCGTGAATGGGAGCTTTCAGCTATAGAATATAATGCGCGTATTTTGTACCTTTGGGAAGATGAGCTCGTTGCTCGGTGGTGTTGTTGTGTACGTTGATTTTAAAAGCATGCAATATTTTGATTGGGGATCAGAGATAAAGGACGCGATCTCTAGTGCGTTGCTACATTGATGCGGGTAGCCAGGATAAGAATTCCGAGGTCTTTGGGCATAGAGAAATTTGTTAGAAAAGATTAGTTGTTTGTTGCTGACTTAATAACAAATATTAAAGTATACGGATTTATTTAATTATACAATCTTCAAATTAGTAGATAAGATAAAAATTTATTATTAATTAATTCTCCATGGTTAAGTAAGTATTGCCATCAGAGTAATTTATAATAAAATTTTCTGATCTCTGCCTTCATTAAAAAAGATAAACTGATGTTAGAAAAAACTGATAAATAAAATAAAATTAAAATTAGAGTAACCTGATAGATGTAGTCTAACGTCCAGTAGAGTATTGTCCAGTAGAGATTTGTTAATTTTGAGTATTTATTATTCCACCAAGATTTTTTAATGTATTTTGGCAAAATCAGAAATATTTTAACAAAAACTTCACAAATCAATTCAACAAAACAAAGCTACTTAAAAATCTGGTAGAATTTAAAATAGAGTCGAAACTAGGAAATAGGAATTATAAATATTCTGGTGGAGCACGTACTAACGCTGGAGCGTCAGCCTCCATTAAAGCTTAAACCGCTACTGGGGCTTGAGCTACAAGTGGCGCTTGTTCTTCAGGTAGCCTTTCAGCTAGAGCTTCAGCTCGTACTGCGTTCATCGTTCACTACTCTTTTCCTGCCTCTTTGTCTTCTTTCTTGCGCTTCTGGTGAAGATTGGGCTGCTACTGGGGATGTTACTGCTGGAGGTTCAGCAACTTGTGGTGGTGGAAGTTGAGCTCAACTTCTGCTGGAGGTTGTATTTTAATATTTCCAGCTCGTCTTCCCCTGCCTTTTGGTCTTCATCTACCTCTTCCACTTTCGATTCTAGCATCTGTATTATAGTATATTGTGTACCAAGGGCGCAAAGTGGGCTTTTTTAGACCGCACCATATTATTTATAACTCATGTATTGATTATCGTGTTCTTTGTTACCTATAATGAGGGACTGAAGTGATCATTTTTAGACACGGCAGCCATTGTCCTAATAGATTTTTGTTTATGTTTTTATGATGTAAGAGTATTAATGACATATGAGTGTATACTTATCTCCCTATATTTTAGAGCATGTGCAAAACATTTTAAGTAAATTAACAGAGCTCAGTAATGGCATACAGCAATGCTTTAAAGAAACATTCGAGCAATTTGTCAATGTTTTAATTGATAATCTAGGAAGAGTAATCAGTGAACAAATGGTCCAAGGACTTATACACATACAAGCACAGACAATTGACGTAGACCAGCTTGTCAATGATCAGGCGCTGGACAATGTCGAGAATGATACATTTTGTGCCATTGGTACATAATGTTCTATTTTTTCCGAAGACGATCAATCAAAACAAAAAGAATGCATTTTTCAAATTTAAAATTGGAGTGATAGTTCTCGAGATCTTGTGGGTAAATTCACACACACACATACACACACACACACACACACACACACACACACACACACACACACACACTTCACAGAATCAGCGAAACCCTAATCTATTAAAATTTTTCTTTTACAATTTTAATTTATATATCATGCTGAAAATAAAATCAACGAAGTTTCGCCACTTGTAATCTGTATCAAGATTAATTATTATATTTCTTAGCCAGAAATTTATTTTGATTTAAGTCAAGCTATAAACTTAATTAAATCCTAATTAGATTAAGAAAAGCTTGAAGTAAAATCAAATCTGAATATACCAAATAAATCTTGTACGATAAAATTTAATTACAAAAAACTGAATCATACACATAATAATGATGTCACACGCGCATCCAGCCTTGAAATTAATGCAATCATCAAAATTAATAATGTCGAAACCTTCAAAACCACGCTAAATACATATATACTTCATCCAATCATGTAGACCGAATTGAATCGTCGTTTACAAGTGTTTTCTTCTCTAAACGTCTATCGTCTATTAAGAAGATGTTGCAAATTCTTTTCAATCGTTCCCGTCTTAGAAGCGCGCATTCTTTCTTTCTCCGCGTATTGTGCCCACTCGAATAATCCAACCATCACTGTCCCTTTCTCGCATTGAACAAACATCGCTCGAAGAGTGAAATCCGTACGATTTTTTCGGTGCTGCTCGTCATCCATGCGCTGATGCTTATCTCGCTATACGAGGACGCAATTAAGAGAGGAGAATCTACGTTTTTTTTCACAAGCTGGAAGAGCGGGCACAACACGTAACGTTAATATAGCTTTTGTATCCTTTCTCTCTCTCTCTCTCTCATTCTTTCTGAGATGTGTGCAGTCATACGTGAAGGTATAGATAAAAGTGAACTTTGGCACCTTGCGGCGTAGTTGCAATGAATGAATCGTTGTTACTATAATTCAGAGAGACTTTCGCCGAACGTCAACCCTGCAATTCGGCCTTGGAGGAAATTTTTTTATTGAGGTTTTGTATTGCAATTGTACGCTCTCTAGAACTTTATCAATGTTGTGAATAATAAAAATGATGTAAATATTACGGGATTTTTACTGAATTATAAAACGGTTTAGTTTGATAAGTAGTAAATTACTAGTCAATACTTTTTTTTTGGCGAATTGCCTTGTTAAATTTGATTAATAGCTCTGACAGTTCAATACGAGAAGGTTACAAATTTGTGTCAGAGATCTCATAGAAATTTCTAGCACTGACAATGCTTATTATACGATTCAAAATCGACATTTTGCTAATTTTACCGGTCAATCAGAGTTAAAGAAATTATGAAGTCTCATCATTAAGAAAAGCAGTTCTAGGTCATTTATAATTTAAATTAAATATTAACGTTTCTATTTTATTTTTGTAATCCTGCAACTTATCTAAAAACACGTGAAAAAGTAGATTACAAAATTTATGATTATCAATTTAAATAATAATTCAAATGATAACTTTCAACTCCTTACGCAATACTCAACAAGTTCTACTTTAATACCATTTACGATGTCTGAAACTACAACAATTACGTCCTTATTCTCCAGAAAAAGCAATCGCTAATTTACCCACCAAAACTACTCCACATAAACCATCTACATACACCAATCGGTCGCAAGTCACAAAAAAGAATCGTGACCGAAAGCATCAAATTATCCGTATCTCTCTCGCAGCTCTCCCCTGCCTCATGTCCGTGCAGTCATCCCCTTTGTTCAAAGTCCGCACACACGAAGCTACAGGCTCGCTCTCGTGACTCGACGGAGTTGAGCAAGTTCCTGAGGAACCAGGCGCGTTCGCGTCCTCTCAAAGTCGCGCAAGGTGTTCTGCGATAAATCTGCGAGAAACGATCGTGACTGGCCGCGATATCGACGTATATATATACCCCATACGCCGCCGTCTCATTAATGGATCCGTTACGCCACTGTTAGCCGCTCGACGACAGATAGACGATCGATTCGTCGCGTCCTCTTTGCCAGCGCGCCCCTTCCGTTTGCGCCGATATCGTGAGATGCGCGCTTGTGCACGTGGGTAGCTGCGGCTCTCTGCGCGCTGGAAGAGGTGTCATAAATTTGTCGCGGAGGCGGTTTTGTAAGTCGCGGAGAGAGATGGCACTGAGATGTTGATGAAATTTTCTTGCAGATATGGATCGCCGCGGTAAGGGGGCTGTTTGCTTTTTTTTAGAGCTGCTGCGCTTGGTAATGAAATGTGAATAGTTATGAGTGAATGCTTTGAAGGCAGCTTCTGGTTTGGTTCTGAAAGCATTAGTGATTTAATGTTTATAGATTAAAAATGGAAATGAGTTGGTGGCTTTTAATGTTTTATGAGTTTTGTGCCTTTTAAGAATATTTTTTAGTGATTTTATTTAATCTAATAAATAATATTTTTATTATTCTTAAAAAAAGCTCTATGAAAGTTTATTCCATCGTTATTGGCTCTGACTCATACCAGTTAACACATGCTACCAGCTAATTTTTTTAATTTATCCGTAAGACATTTTTCAAGCTATTAACTCGCGATTCTAATTCGCCCATCAATTTTCTACCACTTGTTGTTAGTGCTTAGGTGTTTAATTTTGAAAGCTACGTGATTTATTTTTAAGAGCAGAGATATATAAGCTAAATTTTTATGCCTCAAGTGCATTCAAGCTACTACCTACAGTAGCTGATCATCTTTGATAAACTTGTAAATTATTATATATAATTTTGAAGAAGATCAATGTAGTTAATCAAATCATAATAATTGATGTACATAGAAGTATTTGAGTTTTGAATAGATGGACGTAGTTATTTCTTTTTCTTAATCTATATCAATGATCTAAATCTTAAAAAAAAAAAAACCAATCAGATCAAAAATTGAGATTATTTAATGTACTTTACAAGAAGACACCGACCCACTTCCAATTAACAATCACCATTAGAAAATCCTCGATCCATCATTGCCAATAAATCCAGTTTCACAAGCGCGTCTACCAGCTGGAAAAATGAATTAATTATCCCATAACAAAGTCTTCGCGCGTGCACCTTCAGTTCTCACAAACTCTCATAACTCTCCTAAACCAGCCCCCCGGGAAAAACACTCTAACGCAACATCGCACGCGTGCAAACGAAGCTTAAACAAAAAAAAGCGCGCTCGAGTGCTACCTCGGTACGCTCGTGAAAGCCACCTGGTATTGAAAACCATAGCGGCACGAAAAAAAAAAATCGAAAATAATGGCGCGGAGTAGGTCGCTCATCCGCGGGCGAAATAAACGAGCGCGTCTGGCTTATAAACTAGCGGCGCTTTGTGTGTGCCCTTTCCATCGTGTCCGAGGAGGCGGACTGTGGCTTTGCTCTCGGTTTTTCAGCGGTGCCGATCTGCCGAGGCCGATAAGGACCGAGGGACGGAAAATGAATAGACGAGCTTTATATAGTGCCTCGCCGAGACAAATAGACGGCGCCGATTGTTTAGCTCGCTCTCGTTGGGAGATGACGAAACTGCCGTAATACGTTTATGCGCAATTAAAAGTCCTTTTTCCCTCTCGGCGCGCTTAGCGTCGATTTAGCGGCGACGACGATTCGAGACGGAGGTATGGAATCGCACCTGCGATTGCGGGATGCAGCGCAATTTTCCCGGCTCGGCGAGTAGGATTAATTTGTTTTTATGATGGCTTTTCGTTTCATAAGTTATTTGAAATGCACGTGAGCGATTTTGTACTGCTGGTGTATCGAAAGTAAAGAAAGTATTGATAAGCTTGTTATATTTCTCGCGTGCGAGGAAACGTTTAAAGCAACACTTGGCTTTGATGGAAAATCTTATCGTAATCGTTTAATTAATATATTATACCTTCAAATTACATCACCAGCATTTTCTCCTCCTTTGACTCCGGTGTTTAGCTTCTATTTTACCACTAGCCGCCTTAATAGATCCGCGCAAAAGCGCAGCCAGGCTTCGCCGTCCTTTTTCCTCCCCGGGGGCCAGTTGAAGAATCATGAGATTTTGCGGTAAAAGAGAGATTGATTGATGATATTTCTTTTTAACTGCGCGCGCGCGCAGCTACTGCATCCTCGCTCGTTGAAGCTAAGAAGAGGCGCGGGAGTCACAAACTATTTACAACTGTTTGACGAGGAATTTCTCATGCGCCTTATCGGCTTGATTTAGCCTTGGGCGTCCTTTTTGTTTCCTCGCGAAAGTCTTTAAGTGCAGTTAGAAGTAAACCAGAAGCAGATGAATTATCTAAGAATTCTCCCGTATGGATAACTTTATAGGACTATTATACTTTTATTTTTGTGGACCAAAGCGCGCCGGTTGCGCAAAGCTCCATTTCGTAACAGCGCCAAGAGTAAGTAGGTGAAATTTTCATCCTCGCCGCACACTTCGACGTGGAAACGTGGACGCGCGGCCCGGGGAAAAACGAGAATGCGAATACTATCATACAGCAAAGCAAACAAGCAGAAATGAAATCATATTTAATTACCACTCCGCCTGCATCTACTTATTAGCGTATAGCCAATATCGCAGCGATACCGATCCGCGCGTAATGCGCCTGCACGCCCACTAAACTCTCCGCAATTAAGCGCTCTTCTGCTCGTTACAAGCTATTATCGCGGCAGTTATCAATTTCCCAACATTGGATTTACATAAACTAGCACGCATGCCCCTGCTGTACAGGTCGCCTCTCTTTTCTCTCTTCCTCTTCCTCTACCCCCGCCTGAAGTCTGTACAGTCTCGGAAGGCCGCGACATTAAATTCTCTCTTTCTCCTTTTCAATTTTATCTGCCCATCCATCGTCCTCCTCTCAGTGTAGGCCGGCATTACTCACGCCGCGAGCAAGAAGCTAGGAAGCGCATAGGCAGGAGTCAAAAAGGACCGCTCGGCGGCGCGATGATTGACGAGTGGCTGCGAATATACCGGCGGGTTAAAAAAGAAAGCCGCGTACGCGCGCGTGCCTACATCCGCGCCGGCGACATCTTTTGTTTCCGTTGTCGCTGAGCTTCGTGGGCGACGCTCGGCCTTATGTAAATGCGAAACTGCGCCGATTGCGTAATTGCAGAATGATGGACGATCGAAAGTTAGACGGCTACTCAGCGCGTCATTGGCCCGAGCGCCGGGGATAATGATAAGGTTAGCGCTTTTTGGCAGGGGGCTGAGCTGTTGTTGGTAGAGGAAATATTTGGGCTGGCGGAGTGACGAGAGAAAGTTTCCGATGATGTACGCGTCGAGAAAATAGGCTGGAGTTTAGACTGGCGGTCATTACTTTCAATTAGAGTACGGAGCTAACTGCTTCTGGGGCCTCCGTACAGCGGTGTCGTTTGCAAAACGTCGAAAACTTTTTTCTTTCATTACGTAAGCCCGCGCGAGCAGAAGCCAAATATGTCGAGGGAGAAAAATCGAGGAATTCAATCCTGATGCTGAATCGCGCCATAAATTACGGATGACTCAACCATCCTTGAAGTCTCAATCTATCTGCAGTAATTGTTTCAATTCAATGCTGTATAAATAATATCTATATTAAATTGCGCCAATCGATATTAATAATCGCGAGAATCCAGAAGTACCGAGAATACATCCAACCTCTTCCCATCCCGTCTCCTTCAACGATATCCTCGTACACTTGGACAATCCTCCCGCACAATGTAACATAACGATAATCCATAGGCTCGTATATATGTGAAAATCGTGAAGCGATAAGATCGGCGCGTAAGTTACGCGTATGCGCACGAGTACGCCTCATCGGATTAGCATTATGCTGTCAATAACAGCGTTGAGATTCACACCCCCTTGGCAATTTTTCCTCTATTATTCCTAAAATTTCGGTGTTGCGTGCGTTTAACCATGCGTAGTTCATTCTTTGGACGAAGACGCTTGCACAGTCATCTTTCTGAGCGAAGATTATAGTCGTATTATGCAGGCTGTGATAGAACGGAGATATTTATACGAGATTCGCACGTGTCGGGCCGTTAATGCATGTGATTAATGGCTGGCTGCGTTCTTCTTGGTGGTTATTTTAATTTTTGTTTGATCAGGACGCTTTTTACGAGATGCGATTATATTATTACGCGTGATTTTTGAGCGCGTTTGGATTTCGATAAATAAAGCAAGTGTTATGTAGGTAAGTACTGAAGTACTAATTTGATATATTATGGGCACAGCAGGTAGTAATAAACTGCTAACTTGACTCTCGTTATCACTTTAATAATCATAAGATAAAAACTACAAACTAGTACAAAACTATAACACAGATATTAGGTGTCATATAATGAAACAGAAAACTAGTTACCTCACCTCTCAATCCGTAATTCGGTCGTGCGAAATCAGTACGCGCGATTGTATGGTTTTCCACAGCAGTAGCTCATCGCCCTCGCTTTGCATATAAGTCATTTCTTCAACTTTAATTAAGATAATTAAAGCCCTCCACCTGCCATAGACACCGTCTTTTCCCTCTTCGCGATTCGGATCTCGCGTGCATATTCCTAAATCACGCAAGCGTCGCGCGTTTAGCAATGCGCGGGCTGGCACAATGACTGGCTATGGGAAAAATCAAGGGCAGGGTTTCGCGATTCCGAGTTTTCGTTACATATATTTTTCGGTGATAAAATTGTTTCTCGCGTGCCGGAAGCTCGTTATGATGCGACGCCGGATTGTTGCATTATTATTGAGCTGCTGCGCTAGAGAAAGAATTTTTGTGTAATGCTTGTCCATGTGGGGTGCAGGTTTTGTATGCGTGACTCGTAGGAATAAAAGTTGTTTCGAAGAATCAGACGATTCTTGTTGGAGCTGTAGCTAATTGCGGCAGGATGATGTACGAGTTTTGTCATTTTTTTGTGGAGCAGCTTTTGAATGGTTTTATGATTTGTTGCGCTGTTTGGTAAGTTGAAAGAGGCGGTTAATACGATCGTAAAGTGGGATTTACATGGATTTTTATGGGTGCTTGATTGTATTTACTGAATTATTTTTATTCTGACACTTAATGTGAATGAATTTATGAAATGATAATTACGTTTGAAAGTCTTTTATCCTGAATTTATATTTCAATACATTAGCTTTATAAGGGCTACTTTTAATTCATTCTGCAAAACATAAACATTATGAATCAGAATTTATTATAGGTATTTTCTATTAGCTGCTATGAAATTTTTGCAACATAATTGAATAGCTATTGTTACTTATAGAAAATTTGCATTTATTCTGCATTATGTGATGCGGTA
>JAPYZA010003468.1:22425-36748 GCA_030522685.1 Eupelmus azureus | reverse complement strand
CAAACAAACAAAAAAAAACAAATATTAATCGACATTATAAAACTTTCAAACCGCACACAAACCGATTATTAAAGTGCACTCGCGCAAACAGGACCGTTGTTACATCATCATACATAAAACACAAATTAACCCGCGACTTCATCCCTCCTCCCAAAAATCACGGCGTCATAATTGAACATCACGGCGAGAAAAAAAATCGATCCATCCCACAATAAACAATGCATACGAGCGAGAAAGCGCGAATGAACGACGCTCGTAATGAGACCATTTCACCGGCGCAAAAAAAATCGGAAAGACAGAGAGAAAGAAGACTTGAATGAAAAGGAACGAAAGTCCACCGCCCGGTGCTACGTATACATGTGCGTATGATTCGACACGGCTTTTAAAGCAGATCCCGATCGAAGGAGGAGGAGACTTTTCCGTTATGGTCTCGCGGCTCTCACGTGTATTATACGCGCGTATGTATATATACGCTTCCTCCGAGTGTGCACTTGTGCGCGCCGTTCCTCTTCTGTTCGCTTGTCGAGATGTCCATTTTTTTTCGCCCCTTTTTGCCCAGATCGCGGCTTTCTCAAAGTGAGCGGCCGGATTTCTGCTCGATTCGAGTTTGTATTTTCATTTTTTTTAATTGCACGCTGCGGTTACATATTGAGGAGGGATTATTACTCGTTTTTGCGGATTTTTTGCGCGGTTTTGTGGTCGCGAGAAGCACGTGTTAAGTAAAAGCTTTACTTTGACGGGCTAATTGTATAACATAAAATATACGTCGATGAGTATTATTAACGCTTTAATACAGTTAGAAATGGTGAGAATAATTTTGGTTTATTTCAAAGGGAATTATACTCAACACGTTTACAAAAATTTTCGTACAAATTTTTTTTCGCCATTAAATACGTTTTTTTATTGGACAGTCGCGAACATATCGTCGATTAAAATTACACATTTCTTTTACTCCCTGAGATAGCGTTATCCGTCACATTATTTTCCGCCACGAATTTATCGCCGTTAAAGTCGCCATCCACCTAAATAACAACGCGTATTCAATAAATTCAATCGAAAAAAGAGCGCAAAAAGCAGCCACGTAATCCGGGCAATAAAAAGAAAGGATAACCCATAATAAAACGGCATATCGCAGGCGCACAATTTCATAGCTCTCGAATATAATGCCAAAGCGGCGCTTAATGCCTCTCTACCAGTCCTTTAACGTCAGCGTTAACGATCGGACAGGAAGATGCGATCGCCTCCGCCCGGCGACTCGCAAAAATCGCCTCGGTAATTCGATTTCGCGCGCATGTACAAGATGAACCGATTCGCTTCTCCCTCCCCTCAGATAAGAGCCGAGCTTGCGAGAATAATGATTGCCCATCGAATTAATAGAGGCGCCCGGGACGTTTTCTGCGCCACGGCGCTGGAGAGACGATAATTTAAGGAAGCCAGGAATAGATATGTATTTTATATATATCGGAGATTTCACCTTGGATAAAGCGAGAGCGCCGGGGCTGGCTTTTAAAGCCGCTGCGATTATGTAGGCGCTCGCGCGGGCGGCCGGGGAAACGTCTTGTTTCCTCTGATTAAACGTGCAATCAGACGACTATTAAAAAGGACTTCTCGCGTGTGTAGCCCAGCGCCGCGGCGATGCAATCCAAACAATTGTAAACCTGTTCCCCGCCGGCAATAAAATCATTCTTTTCCGTCTTTTTAGTTAGATACCGCGCACGTAAACGGCCGAGTGCGTGTTTCTCCAGGTGCGGCTCTGTACACGCCGTTCGGATTATTTTTCTCTTTAGAATTGATCGCATGTTGTTGCGGGAGTTCGATTAGTTTCTCTACATTTTACTAATAATTTCGATTTTTTGTATTACAGTTTTTAGTTTAATAAAATTTGACCATTTTATACCTACTTTTCAAGAGTCTACTTTGGAAATTAATATCAAAAGTAAAACGAGAATTTATCCATATACCTTACACGGCTTAAATTAAGCCCCGCCTCAGCTCCAAACTATATACCACGAATTCCGCAAAACAGAAAGGCGGCTCGCCCATTCACCCCGCGATCGCGCGCGCAGAAACTCGATCGCTTCATTTCTCCCATTTCCGCGCGAACTCGCGCGAGCAAGGAAAAAATCTAGCGGTACACGCGGACTGCAGCGCGTAATTATCGTTCGGTGTACGCGGCGGCGGCGGCGATCAAGGCCAGTTGTTGGGTCGCTCGTGTATATATATACACAACTTTCGACTCACTGCCGTCACGTTATCTTTATTATCGGTACACATACACCCATGCGAGCGTGCCATTTCTTCGTTTTTTTCTTCATTCTGCGCGTTTCGTCGCGCTCGAGTTGAGTTCGGCCGGGTTAGGGGTGGGAGAATGTACGGTTAATTTTATGCGAGGATGATGCGCGAGCGAGAACGCGTAATGTTTTTCTTTTTCCGTGGAACTGCGCCGCAGGAAAAAATAAATTAGATAAGTTCGAGGATATTTATGCGCATCGGAAAGGAGTTTCGAGTATATATTTTATTTTTTCTTGCCGGGCTGGCTTCCGTCATTGCGTAAACTTGGCTTTTCTGTTGTTATTAATGGTGGATTTCGATTTCCCCTGGATAAAAGCTGCTGGGTTTCTTATAAAATTTGTATCAGGTGTCAGGTTAATTGAGGAGAATGGGGATTAAGAATGAGTTGTGTTTTTCGCGTGATCACGAAGCGGATGGCAAATGGTGAAAATTTAACTGTTACGTAAGATGAATTCCAATGCATTCTTGATTTTTTTTTAAATTACTGTGCTTATATTGAATTTGATTACACTGTAGTGCGTGAGAGTTTTTTTAAACGTTAGAACAATTTCTGCAGCATTGCAAAACACTGCTAAAGTACAATAACGCAATATGCGGCGTGAGAAATTTTCCAATAATTGTTAAGTATTCGATGCTTATGTATGCAAATGTCTTTTCAAATTTTGTATGATTGAAATGTATAAGAAAACTTTCATAACATAATAAATAATACATTAATTGTTATTAAAACAGTAGACAAATGACTTAATTTTACTCGACTCCAGAATAACAACGGGTAAAGGAAATTTCATTGTACCTAGCAAAATGAAAAAGCTAATTTCAAAATTGTACAGTATGAGCAAATGTTTATTCGCAATAAGTGCCTTCATCAATTTGCATTTGCATCTAAAGATTCTTGAAATAATTAATTCAGCATTGCATAGCCTAACCATTCGTATAGATACAATCAATCGATGAGTAATAGCCAGCAAACGTGCGCCATTAGGGACTAATTCCGTATTTCCCCTCAATTATTTATGCTCCTATTAAAATTGTTAACTCTAATTGCGCGCGTTATTCGCAAATATCAGCGCATACCTAACCATTACCGATCGATAATTTTTTAAAACTCTCCACTTTACTTTGAAAAGATCGAAAGCCACGAGCGCCGATCGCCCGGTGCAATTCCAATAATCATTTCGCGCGCAAAAAAATCCGCCAGTCACATTAACATCATAATTTACAGTTGCGTCCCCTTCACGTGCGCGCTGCGCTCGTGCAGCGCGATTGAATCGTCCCGTTCTCGAAATCAAGATACACCGGTCAATCTCTCACGGCACACGCCCAAAAGAGAACAAGAGAATAAACAAAAATAAAAATAAGGGCCGGGCGCGCGCGCGCGAGCGGCCCGTCGAAATTCCGCAGTAAAGCACAGCTCTCGGGAAATTAGCCCGATTAAAAAGTCCATGCATCAAGCGGCCGGCCGGTATTAAATCTCCCGATCATTAACATACATACGGCGGGTCAAAAAGAAAAGGAATCGCGACGTGTGCGCCCACAAAAGCAGAAGAGAAGAAGAAGGAGAAAAAGAAGGTGGAGAAGAAAAAGAAGGAATAAGGAGCGCATGGAAGCCACCCAAACGAGTCAACGGCCCGAGCGAATCGCCGTAATACACGCTGGCGCGAGCGTCCCTCCAATTAAGTTCCCCGCGCGATGTGCCCCGCTAGTAATGAATTTAATTGTGCCTGCGCGTGCGCCGGCGCGCTTCCGGGCGCGGGTGGTTCTCTGTGTATATATCTATCTAGCTGTACGCTACTCGCGTGGCCTCCTCCCACTTCTGCGCGCCACTGTGCATTATCGGACCGCAGAAGGAGCAGGAGGAGGAGATGAGGACTGTTGGATGGATACGATAGTGGCAAGAGGAACAGAGGGAAATCGCTGGGTTGGAGAGATGCGAATTTTTAGGGATTGGTCTGGGCTTATTTTTCGGATGGTTGACTTGTGGAGAGGAAAAGAAGTTTGTTCGAATTTGTAAGTTTAACGGAGCTTTACTTGGAAAATTAGAAATATCCAGAATGGCCTAACATCCTGCAATCGAGTTGAAACTGTATCGATATTTTTAAATTGAAGCATGAAAGTAAATTGTAAGGAAGTGGATTTCTTTGAAAATATACGACTCATAAAGACAATGATTTAATATTAGTTTCCGGAAATTAACAGTAGCTAAAAGCGCTCGTGTAAACGCTTGAAAACGGTTTTTTCAGTCTCGCGTAAGAATCGTCCAAGAGAAGCGTAACGAAATCAGATATACGCTGGGAAAAATAGGTGAGACAACGTCTAGTAATTCGTGAAGTTTAGAAGGTATTAAAGTCGCTATGTGCGGCATCTTCATTTAATAGCGAATCCTGCTATTTCACATTTCTCACGCAGCATAAAAACCCAAGCGAAATTTACCGTAACAAAACCATTTTTCAAAAGCACACTCTTACCTCAATAGCATCCTTCTAAACCTAATCCCAACCCACCGCCTATCCATACCCAGCAACCAAACACTATTTCAAGTTTTGCATTATCCACTTTTCAAAAACCGACCTCCGCACCTCAAACTCCTCCGACTTCCTATATATCCAGAGCAAAGCAGAGCTTCCCCCGGCTCGCTCGCCTAGATATTACGCATCAAGGAATGGAGCGCCGAGGCTCGGGTGCAATCGACTCCGGTCGATGGACCCGCGGCGGCGTGACGCGAGTGCGAGCGCGTAACGTTACGAGAAGGATAAGGTAACGCCTGACGTGAATTCTCTTTCCACTCGCTGCTCATATATGCTGCCGCTGATGTTGCCTCGTGCTCTTCGCCTGGCCGATGGCCATGCGAGTCTTTTACATCAGAGAGTGTAAGTTGGCAGTGAGAAGGGAGGGTTTGTCTTTTGGATGGTAAGAATGAATCGGTGGGAAGGAGGTGGTGGATTGAAAGGCTAGTAAAGAAATCGTAATCGAAGGTTTTTGGCTTTGTGTCGATCGATTTTGATTCATTTTTATAATTAAAATAAATAGAATGGTATTTAATGTTAAATTCGCGATTGATTTTATAAGGATATAGCAGATGTCGATGAAACGCGATTAAAAACAACGCCCCCGGCAATTACCGCGCCTCTCGCAGCGAAAGGAGCGCAAAAAATCATCGCTCCTCCTTTAGCATGCCTACGCAAATCCAGATCGAATCAACGACCGGCCGCGCTCGCAAAGACAAAAATAAAAGCCCTCGTCCCTCGACTTCGAATTCCATCGCTCGCTGGAATCCCATAATTGACGTGCCATCCTCGTTTTTCGCGCTCTCCTCTCCCGACTTCCCGTATCCACCTCCCGTCCGTTTTTCATCGCTCCGCGTGCACTTTTATTTTTTCTCTTTGCCGCCGCCGCCGCCTCTAATCGCTTATACAGCCTCGCGCTCGCGCACAGCGGTAATCTTACGGTCTTAAAGCCAAGCGCTGAGGCTTTTTGCCGGGGCCGGAGGATGAGAGAAACCTGTTTAGAATACGCGCAAGTCTGTCTTCCTACTCGCGAGAGCAGGCCGACGTCATATATACGCGCAGGGGGGAGCTGGAAAATTCTTGAGGAGCGCAAGATTTTCAATTAGAGAAGATGCGCGCCGGATGAAATGAAGTCACGGTTCGGGGAATTATATTTGTATGCTGATTGCAAAGGCGCTCGAGGATTTCTGAGTGATTTTTTTTTCTTTCTTTTTTTGAGGACTAGAGATTGCACGAAATTGATACGAAGCGGGTGACGTGAAAATTCGTGATAGCAACAATTTTATTAGCTACGTCGGATCACTGCATATTTATTTATTCATGAAAACCTCGCGTGATTTCAGTTTCTAAAATTAAACGGATAAGTAATGCGCGCTGAAATAAAAACAGCTTGCCAACATCCTCGAAGCTCGCGCCTAAAAATAAATCCTGCATCAAAGGAATAAAAGCCCTCGATCATCCATTTAAATTCCCTTGAGATGCTAACCTGCGATTACCGAGCTAACCCGCTCTCTCTCCCCTCGATGCGAAACCGATAGGGCCGCATTATACACGCACAAGGTGGCAGGATGACGTGGCGCCGTGGCTCGTTAATATAGTTAAGTCTCGCGCGCTCCAGTGTGGAATGTCAGCCGTCTCGCGGCCGCGAGCGCGCGAGCCCGCTCAATTTTATTTGCTCCTGCGCTGCGGAAGGGGAGCGAGCTGGCGTTCTAAGGTTCTATGCGACCGCACCCATCAAGCGTGCGGCGCGCGCGAGCGCTAATCTCTTTCCTGGGCTGCATATAGTCGCCTCCGTTCGAGAAGCTGGCTCTCGGCGCATCGGGTATCAGAGTAGCTTCTAGCTATTCAATGAGCGTACTTGTGGATTGAGTATAGGGGTGGAGATGTGTCTTGCCTTGGGACTGGAATTGTTTTTTTGTTTTGGTTGGTGAAACTTTTTCATGGTGCAGAAGTAAATATTGTCGGTGTAATAACTGGCGTTTTTTGGCGTAGTTTTTGGTAATTATAGTTGAAGAGGCGATATTCGTCGAATTTCAGTCTAAGCTTATTTAATTTGAGTACATCAAATTTTAAAGATTTTTCATTGGTATTCAATTTTATTAGGTATAACTAGGATAATATTTAATTTTCAACCTAAAATTATTTAACAGAGTAAGGATAGTTTCAGAAATAGTTTTGTTAAAGCAAACTAAAAATTTTGAGGATCACTTATATAGCTGAATTACAAATATGATGAGCGATTAAATTCAAAAACTATGAACTCATTTATCTATACAATAATATAAAATATAAAATAATTAATACCAAATCGGTACTCACCATGCGAACGTATTTAGCGATCATATCAGCAAGCTGGGTAGCCCTATTGGTGTGCAGTGGCAGTCTTACGCCGGAAGCTACTTGCAAGGAGCAAACTCCCGTTCTCGCGCTACTGACTGAAACGATGTCTTCAAGTGGTAATGTTTCAAGAATGATCAGATCTCCACTGTTGCTTCGTTTGATCAGTCTTAGCCCATGATGTGATACAGCAACATGTTGAACATCTGGATGCTGTGGTCCAATCTAAAATGAAATTTCGTGTAAATTATATAATTTATAATGTAAGAGCTATCTTATTATCTATGATTGCTTATAAAATTTATTTATTCCGACCAACTGTTTATAAAATTAAAGCTTACCGTATATCATTCTGATATACCTGAAATATTACCAACTGCTAAAAGATTAGTATACCGAAATTAACTTTTTTTAGTTACATGTTCTAATCACTAATAACAACTAATAAACTAAAAAACTTATTTAAGACTTAAAATCCAATAAATCTTTAAGAATTTTTAATTAAGGACAAATTTAAGAGACACAAAAAAACTATGAAAAGAAACTTGCACTGACCGATACAGGGAATATTCTCGCAAAATAGAGCGGCCACTGTTTGGCCATATCGACGACGTTCTTCTTGATCGTAATCTTGTGCTGGGTACTTTGAAGATTTTCCAGCGTCACACCGTAACTGTCGAGCATTTTTAGCATGTTTTGTCTGTCCTCCTTTGAGATCCTGATGTTGGAAGTTGCAAGCACATCATAGGCTACCTGACAAAAGACCAAATGCAGCGCCAGTGGCGTGGTCAGGGTCTCATTGGGTGCGAAGACTTCTTTTTTGACGCGCAGCGTCCAGGTCACGCGATTGTACGTGAAGTGTGTGCTAGAAGTCTGCGGATAAAGCTTGGTGTCAACTATCTCTTGGACCTTTTCGATTTCTGGCTTGTCGGCCGGGGGTAAGACTGGCTTGAGGAACTCTGGCCATTCTTCGATCTCGATTCTCTCCATTTTGTCCGTTCGCTGGGTACCCTGAAAAATTTTGGACATTAGTCTTTATTGATTGTTACACGATATATTTTAATGAATTCTTGAATGGCATTATTTTGATTAAAGATGTACGTTATTGTTGTTAAAAAATAAATAATTTAATGTTAAGATTGTAATTACTAAAAGAAAATATATTTACCATTGTCGAAGCAACGCTAGATCTCCTATCCTGATCTCCATCTAACTTTTTAAAGCTCTGCCTCGCCACGGCGAACGAATCCCTGGTATTAGGCACGACTCCGATATCCCTCGACGAGGGCATACCAAAACTGTCCCTAGACTTGGGCGACACGTCCCTCGTCATGCCAAACGGATCTCTCTTGGCGTTCGCGTTCTCAAACACCTCTCTGGCGTACTTGGCGTCGGAGAATATATCCGAGTTCATGTCTCGGCGCGAGTCAAAATCGGAGTTGCGAGTTGTAGAGCCAAGATCGGTTATGTCCTTGCCGTACTTGGATGACTCGTTGCCGCGGTATTCGTGCTGCTGGGGCTGCGAGCTGAACATGTCGCGACTCTGCATGAACACATCGCGCTGGCTCTTGACAAACTGGTCGAAGGCGTCCGAGTCGGGTGAGGCCCGGTACGCTTCGCGCTGGCCTTTCGGCTCGACTGGGGCCGGTGGCGAGCGTGGCTGAGCTACTCCGGATTGACTGTGGAATTTATTGAAATTTTTCTTATGATTAGCTATGAATTATGTGTTAAAATTAAAAACGATATTTACAGCCACATTCTAGAAATCTGCAGAACTTTTCTAGATATATCTATTTAATCATATACGTTTATCGTTTCTTCACACTTTACATTTCATAATAATAACTTAATCTTTCAGGCATTCAAGTATTACAGAAATAGCTAGTAACATCATTACAATAGCTAGCACATTAAATCCTATTACGAAACATAAACAAAGAACTCATTATCATTTCACACCTCACCACACACACTCGAGAGAGAAAAAACCATCAAATTACAGAATCACAAACTGAACCACTTATATACAAACGCAACGATCCATCAAAGAACCGGCACGAAAATTCCGACCCACTTATAAAACACTTTCGCCCGATGAATAATTCCCCGTCAATAATAAAGCCGACTCGAGTGCGCCGGCTAACTCTCGGAACTGCATGTATCAGAAGGAAGAGACGTTCTGTCGCGCGCGTTGCGGCATCGTTACCTGTTAGTGAAGACACTTCCACCGCGGGGGCTCGGCGGCTGCGGAGGCGAGATGGGCGGCGGCGGGGGCACGGGCCGCTCCATTCTCTCGATCTGCGTCTTGACGACCTGGGCCTGCGTCATCATGTCAGTGGTGCCTTTCGAGGTGACGCTCTGCGTGTCGTCGACCGTCGAGGCGTAATCGTCCCACCTTCCGCCTGTGCGCCAGTGCAAGAGAACGTTAAGGTGAAAGGAAATTCGATTCGAACACATCGTGCAGCGCGACCCGTTGTACAATGGCCATTTGCGCCAGGCGCGATTATGCGTGTGTGAGTGCGCGTGTGTGAGTGCACGTGTGTGGGTCAAAGAGGGCTTTCGTTCCTATGTAAGGCTATTTAGTGAAAAGAAAATCTGGGAGTATATTATGGAGATGGAAATGGTAGGAAGAGGTTTTTAGAAAGATAGGGGCACTGGTTATTTCAGTAATATTCAAGTCAATTTCGTCAACAAAAATTCTGACAAACATTTTTTTTAGGATCTCTTTAAAGATTTTAAAATTTTTTTCAATATTTTTTTCATTTCCGAGTTAGGGATTTATTTTAACTAAAAGAATCGAGCGTTGCATTTGATATTATATCTTGTTGATATGTTATGAAACTTTTTAGTGCAATAAAAATAGTACCCTGTACTGACCGTAATCAAAATTATTTTTAATCAGAATAATTCTTACCAAGTTGCTGTTCCAGCAGAAGCTTTCTATTGTCCTCCAGTCGCTTGACCTTACCATCATCACGCAGCAGTGCTGGTTTCTCAGTGGTCTTAGTCGATCTCACGCTATGATTAGCAGTCACTTTCTCGAGCCTTTGACGCATCTCCGAACTCAGCTTGAGTTTACCGATGCTGCCTGGCGATGGCCTTTGTGCACCAATTTCAAAGCCGGACCTGCAAAGTTTTTGTAAAGCTCAATAAAGCGGAACCAGTTGGTTTTAAATCAAAGGAGGTTGCAATGCCGTTGAATTGCGTAGCATTTCAACCTCCTTAAATTCCTTAACGATATTGATTACTGACTTTTTCTTTTTCTTTTTATCACCCTCCTCTTTATAGCCATTCTCTTGACGCACGACTGTTCGCTCTGCATGCATAATCACCGTGCGCTCCTCGTTATTGACAATATTTTCAATCTCGAATTCTTCCCACTCAACACCGCCTTCGGTCATTGGTTCGTTGTCTCCATGCTGGTACTCCTGATACTGGGGCGTAATTTTTCGCAACTGATGCTGCTGGCGCATCTTGAACTCGATAAAACTGTCCTGACCTTGGGTCTCGTTCGAGTCGCTTGGTGGTGGCCATCTGCAAGTTTGTATAATTAATTATTGAGCTACTTTATATTATGCAGAAGAAAATAAAAGTAAAAACTGTTTAGTGTAATTAATGAATGCAGATTCGAGTGAATCTCTTAAAAACTTCAAAAAGCAGATGAAAGTAAGTAATCGAAAACAAAAATTTAATTATAATTATATCTCACCTCCACTTTCCAATACGAACAGTCTTCGCTCTTCCATAAGGATCGATGAAGGGTCTCGACTCTGACGGATCATGGGATTCTAGTGGCGGAGGCATCGGGGGCGGAGGAGGAACTCCCTTACTATTGACAATACTGGCCGGTCCTTCGGTACTGCTCTTTCTATTCTTCAGCTCGCTCAGAACATTCGTAAAGTTGTTCTGGACGTTGCCTTTGTTGGCACCAGCGCGCTTGACTTCGGTAGCGTTGACGATTTTTCGTTCGACGCTGATTTTTCGCACGCCAAAGTCGCTGGATTTTCGGGACGGATCAGAACCCTTCTTCGGTGGGCTCTGAGAACGGTGAACTTGGGCTTTAACGGTTACCGTCTCCTGGCGAGCATTGGTAACGGACGCTGATTGATTTGGTGTCGAGGTGCGCTTATCAAGTGCCCACAAGTCTCCGTCTTCTTGGAATGATGCCTGTAGGTGCATGGATTAAAATTTAACTCTCATTGTTAACAATAACGATTTATGTTTCTTATTTAAATTTCATAAATTTTTAAGGACATCTGACAAAATTAAATAAAATTTTAATCACATGTGTCTGCTAATATTTGTAAACAAAACTTCAACTAACCGGTTGATTAGAGTTGGGGCTTTGTACTAACAGCTGCTGGAGCGCCTGGTTTTGGGCAAGCAACTGTTGTTGAATTTGTATATTTTGAGCCATAGCACTCTGCAAGAAGGCTCTCTGAAGATTTTGTTGATAAGCAGCCATATCGCCGTTCTGGCTCGGTGGAGAATTTGGGAATTGGGGAATGCTTGGACCTTGCATATTGAAAATTGGCACAGGAACAAAGCCCGGTCCCATATTGATGGTTGGACTCTGGGGTGCCGGAACCTGTTGCGTCGGTCCAAAGATTGGCATCATCATTGGAGATGACATCATCGGGCTATAGTTGAAACCTCCGTTTTGATTAGGGATATCCATGTTACCTCCACCCTTGATTTTCTTCGACAGCTCCTTAGCTGTGATTGTGGTTTTATGCGGTAAATCTGAATAACAAAATTAAAATATTTAATAAAAAATGATAAAATTTCGAGAAAAATATACTAGGTATATTGTTTAAAAATAGACAAACCTTTTATTAGTGAGTTAATGAAGTCTTGGGTACTCTCAGGTTGTTTACTGTTCGCATCTCGCATTCCTTTGATACTGGCCGCTAGACTTCTAGCATCCGAGAGTTCGTCTAGGTTACCATCCAAGACAGGCATGAACAGCTCATCCAGGAATTGATCAACATCTGAAGCTTGACTCGGTACTCGTACTCTGCGCACATGGGACGCTAGAGACGGAGCTTCGCTAGTATCAGACATAGCCGAAGATTTAACGCCATACTCGCTCTTCTCGATGTAAGCGCGGCTCGACTGACTTCCTGGCAATGCTCGTTTACCTACAATATTAGACATTCATTGTATTTAATTGTATATCAATAGGGAACGTTTAATTTTTCCTTCCACATTTTAAAGTTCTTACTTGGATACTGCGACTTAATGAACCTCGTCTGTGACCTAATATAGCTACTCTTATCATCCTCCGACCTGCCAGTCTGGCTGACCGACTGAATATCCGGATACTCAAAATCGATCGTCAGATCCTCCTCCTCTAGTATATTCGGCTCTGAACTTCTGGTTATCCTGCTGTACTTCCTCTCAGGCACAACTTGCACCTCTGATCTAGACATATACTCTGCGTTGCTCACGGCAGCTGGCACCTCACCGATACGCTCAAGGCTGTGATAGCGCTCGTTCAGCTTGGAGGAGGACAGGCCGAGATCGGCGAGCTTGCTGGTTGCCGAAGGGCTGGCCGATGAAGGCCCAGAGATCTCGGGTTGCAGGAGATTGTCAAGACTGCGGCTGCGTTGCTTTTCCTTCTCGAAGTAGCGGTCGTTAAGGGCCGATTTTCGGGACAGGCCCATCTCGGCCGTTGACTCTAGGACGGCTTCATGGGACTGCTTGCGCATCTGGTGGTTTGGAAGAGATGGATTAGTTGAATTCTAGAGGTGACGGTATTAGAGCTAATGTTACAAATATGCTGCTCTATAGGCACGTATGCAGAGTAAATATTACTTGAAAGTAAAGATTGTTAAATTATAAGAAGACGATGCTTGATTATAATAATAATTCGACTAATAACTGAAAAAAAACTTTCTTATTCCTAGGATTACGCAAACTGCCAGTATCACAGAATCTCAAGAATTTTTCAATTATACAAAAACCAAAAAATCCTTGGAAAGCAACCGATTGCGATTAGATACAGATCTCTTCGATCCAAAATTAACGAGCTCCCGAAGCAAACCTGAAGAGTCATTCCTCAAATTAATTCACTCTTACTTACGAAACGCAACCGCGCGATGCACATCCGGCGCACGGCGCGTTTAATAAACCTTCGTTAACCTTCGTCCGCGAATCGTTTATGCGCCGGGAGAAGAATAGACACAGGCGGGAGCCGAAAAAAAGGAGTTCGTCGACCGCTTCCGGCGAATCTCTCGAAAAGGATCTTTGAAAAGCCCCGGCAGGCTCCCTCTCTCGCAACTACTTACGCGAAGATCCGATCGATATGACCTAAGAGCCGCGTGCGTGATGCATGCAACGCGTATATAGCCAGAGTGTTTTCACTGGCGGCCTTTCGTCATGAGGGGATCCATCGCGCACGCGGCTCCGTTCTAATGTCCGGGGCCACCTTTCTTCGCAACGAGATTACCTTCTTGCCTGCTAAGCGGCTTATGTCATACTCTCGGTTTTGTTTTTTCGGCTTGTTGCGCTGCTGATTTACCAAGTGCTTTGTGCACTTTTTGCAGTGGGCGTTGGATAGTTTTAGTTGCCTCTTTTATGTTTATGAATGCTGTTTAGGGCTGTTAATTTTTTAGGTGTGAGATCGATGATGTTATTTGTTAGTGTTAAGAAAGGCTTAGCCACGTTAGTAATGAGTTCGAAGTACTTGGAAACTTTCTTTAGTCATAAAGATCCTCGAGATTCTGAACTCATGAGAATTCACAAGAACTCGGAAGTTGAAGAAAAAAATTGTTATTGGCTTTACTACCGTTACGAATTAGTTTTCGGAATATGTTAAGGTTACACGGCAGAGGTTCATGTTTCCGTACAAATTTTAAATACAAAGCTCCACGGAATATTTTAAATTGTTATTTAAATTTTATAAACAATATACAATTTATAAAAACAGTATCGCCTTACATTATTAAGAAGAAAAATTATATTTAGTTTTTGATTTTCGACGAAACTAATTTAAAATAAAACTGTTTTAATTTCAATATTTTATCATAATTTCGTTGTATAATCACTACACATCCTCCCAAAACTGCAAACACTCAAAAACGCAAAACGGTAAAAACTACACACGCCAATCCCCAGTCACTTCAATAAAAAAAATCACTCCCGAAAAAAACCTCCAGTCACTTTTACAAAAACGAAAAAAAAAA
>JAPYZA010003468.1:0-15095 GCA_030522685.1 Eupelmus azureus | reverse complement strand
AGATTCATTTATTTGTGACATAATATCAATTTTCTCGCCGAAGAAAGTTTTCAAACAGCCCGAGCTCATTAAAGACATTTAAACGGCAGTATTACAATTACGAAATGACCATAATCCCGCCATTAACCGGCGTCCCGCGACGTAACGGCCTAATTACCCTCATTACTACGACATTAAGCGCCAAAAGCAGGCAAAGATCGGCAACCAAAAGTAAAAGCCATAAAATAAAAAGATTCGTTGACTCACTCTCGGAAGAAGACCTCAAGGTATTTGCCGAATCGGCTGCTGTTGTCGTTCCTTGGCGTCTTGGCGTTACCGAAGCTCTCCAGAAGCGGCGCAGCCTCCAGGATCTGTTCTGTAACTAGGTTGCTTGGAGCTCGGTTCACCGCGGCCAGGTACTGCATGACCAGTTTTGTGGACTCGGTTTTGCCAGAGCCAGATTCGCCGGATATGACGACTACTTGATTGGCGCTCGCATTGTTGGCGGCGCTTACCTGGCTGTACGCCGACGAGCCTACCGCGAAAAGGTGGCTGGAAGTATGCGAAGGGTAAATGAGCTTTTGTGACAAAGTGATTGTTTTTTTTAGGGGGGTCTTTAGACTACGAGTTTTGTTAAATGTTAGTGCCCAAGTTTACGAAAACATTTACTCATTTTATACTAGGATTGTTGAAATTTTATAAATTTGTGTTGCTTGCATTGAGTAAAAATGTAATTTTCTTAGAATATTCTTATAAGAAAGTAGAAATGAAATGAAAACATTGAATGTAGCATTTTATTAAATTCTTGAACGTTACTTTTGCACTTTTTCAAATGCTCGAACAAAAATAAAAGTCATTAAAAAGAAAGCCCGCGCTCGTACATTTTTCGTACTTTCACTCCTATTCACGTAACAACATTAAATAAATTATAAGAAATGCATCGGGCCTGCGTATGTCATGCGGCAGATGTACAATTACAAGCGGGGAACGCGAAAATGAAAGTCTCGTATAGGCATTAAGAATTTTCACTTACGGCGGCAGAGTGCCGAGTATTCTTCCCTCGTAGAGCTTCACTTGGTCTAGGCCGTAAATATCAAACATTTTATAAGGATTGACGGCGACTAGGATACTCCCGGTGTACGTCTGTGCAAATAATAACAAGCAGAGTCATTAGGGTGAAATGAGCTTGCGCAGCTCTGTAGCCGTTAAACATTAAGAGGATGCTCATGATACTCACATAAATAAGTTCTTTGTCATAGCGAATTTTGAGATTCCAGAGGAGAGATGCCTCGTTCAAGTCACTGCAATGAAAAGTGCGTTATTACTTGCGTTAAGGAGTGGGCAAATAGGAAGGTCTTAATGAATTTTTAAAAGGCCATTTACCTCAGTTGAATCATGTCTTCGACGCCATTCTGGCCTAAGTCTTGTCTAGGCTTGACTCCACTGAGATTCGTAAGCGTAAATATTTGTGCCTGAAAACGAATGTTTTTTTACTTTGGTGTATGCGAAAAATTCTTTACTTGTAATTAAATCATATTCAGATGTGATTAAAATAATTACAGTTTCAACTTTTCATTGAATACATGTTAAATACAATCCTGTCAAGCAATGATATGACAGAATCGTCATCAAAGAATTATAGCAGCCATTAATTGCTAAAGCGATTGCGATTCAAATACGTAAAGCCAATTAATGGCACGGAATAAAAAAATGTCTGTACAGTTAGATTTTGCCAGTATACTCCGGCCGACTTCGCGTTAGATTAAAGCGACAGCTAAAAATCAAACAAGGCGTTCACATCCGAAGAGAATGAATCATTCGCCGATTAAAATGTTGAAAAAAAAACTAACACGCGATCAAAAAAGAAAAATAATCGAGCCCCGCTGAGAAAACTTGTGCAAAAAACAGACAAAAAATTTTGAAACCATCCCGGCAGCTCGCTTAGACCGCGCACAATTAGCACTTTTACATATACATCAACGTAGACGCAGACATAAAATACTCGCAACGCCTTACAAAGATGGCTCCGCCAATCGTTAATCAAAGTATGGTTATCGAAAACACGTGTACTTTCTAATTTATACCGCGGTATTCCCAGATCAGCCGTAAAAAAGCGGAAGCTAATCTCGCCGGGTCGTCGACCCCGAAAAGTACACAGACTCGCGTTTTCGGGCAAAACACAGCAGGCTCGACGCGAGGAAAAAAGGAGAGCTAATCGCGCGCCGTTAATCAAACAACGCGCGCGACTCTCCCGTTTTATCGTAAAGCTGCATAATATCGAGCGCGCGCGTACATACACTTTCGCGGAAGCGTCGCGCGAGTTATCCGAATATTATCCAACCTGTTATCCCCGCACTTTCTACGTGAGCGGCTAATTTGCGTATACGCCGAATTCGCGCGAACGCTCGTGTGTGTATACCGTTATGGCTTTGGGATCGGTATCGGGGGAATGGCTTTGTATGGTTATTTCTTAATTTAGGGGAGTGTAATGAGTGGAAGGCAGGCAGCTTGTTATTGAAGGAATGCGGCTGTTGAAATTGAAAATTTTGTAATTTCGAGGAAAATGGTGTATATGGTTTTCATTTTTTTGAGGAATAGTTAGGGGGGCCACACTTCATGGCTTTTTGGTTGCGTGATGGGATTGTTTTTAAATGTCAAGTTTAGACATTCTTGACGGTCTTATCGTTTGGTTCCGTAATTTAAGGAATTAAGATTTTATTTTCGATTATAGTGATGAAATATTAATTATGAATTTCTTACCTTTCCAGCGATGACGGCCTGGACCGACAGGACATTGGCCGCCCTGTGGTACTCCAAAACCTCTCCGGGAAGAACATGGCCGACTCCTGGGTCGAACCACACGAGTTCGCCCTGCAAAACAACAAAATTTTATTTTAATTAAAACGTTTATGTGCAAATGCGTGTCAGTGTGAAAAGATGTTTGCTGTGTTTGTTATTTGAAATTGGATTAACGTGTTTCACATGATTTTTCGTTACATAAAAAGTGGCTTATTATATATTATAAATTCAAGCGATTAATAATCGCTAAAATGTAAGCAATCTAAAAAAATATGAAAAAACAAGAAACTATCCCAAGACACGCGAATAGCACTAACGAATTCAGTGATTAACTGTATCTATATTAGATCTCACGTGTTTAGCACGTAATGCACTTTTAAGGCCGTGCGCTACTGGTGAAACTTTATCGTTTATCGTGTACTGTTAATAAGCTTGTTTCTCATAGCTTATGTCATGCTCTTAAGAAATTTTAGATTCTCGCTCACGGAATTATTTGAAAATTTTCCTTATTTAAAGTAAAATTTTTGGTGTATCTCGAAGATATTTCAATTGGATTAGATTAGTAGACAGATATTCCTTTAAGGAAACTAGAACGGTGAAAGGTTATGGACTAGATGTGCACAGTATTGAAATGATTATTCAAATTGCTAAGAAAGTTATGAGTAAAATTAAACACTTTTAGCAACACGCACTTAGTAAACTATTTTTGCTGCGGTTTATTTTAATTCTAAAAGTTAACATAAATTAATTAAATTTATAACACGTGCTCATTTAACTATCAGTTCGATCGTGATGTAAATCCGAGTGAAACGCTTCAATGAACGAATATACACATGAAATCGGCAAATCAGAAAAAAGGGTGCAATATCCTTATCATACATTGCAGCGTCTATTCGGCAAAGCACACAATTTCCAGAAGCGCAGAACAAAAAGAGTGCCGCTGTCGCCTCGACTCCAAAAGTGCTCTAAAAAATAACGTCCTAAACGTATCCAGACTCGCACCGTTCTCGGATTTCTGGCCCTGTAAGGATTCAGCGCGGCTTCCTCCTCCCCTGAAGGCCTCGGCTGCTGCTGCTGCACCTTCCTCCTACCGGTGCACAGACCAAAGATCGAGTAGGGCGACTGGCTTGTACTTCCGATGGACACCTTCCTGGGCACGGCTCCGTTGATGGTTATCCTGTTGAGACTCTTGCTGGCAAAATCGTCGCGCGACCGGTCGATCCTGAGCGGTATGCAGGAGGCCTTCCTGGCCTTTTTCACGTAAGAAGGCAGGCTTTTTGACGAGCCGGTGACCATACTACCGTCCTCCATTGCTGTCACACTGATTTTCTGTCTGCGCTGCTCGGGAGCCTGGGCCGGCTCGTACCAGTGCTGGCCGTTACCGATAACCCGCTGCTGCTGCTGCTGCTGCTGCTGCTGCTGTTGATACTGCTGAGCTATAGCATTTCTCCGCCTAGCGCGTTCGTGCTCGTGCGCAGTGCTGGGCAGCGTGCTGGTACCATAACGTTCGTCTTCAACGGGCATCCGCTCCTTCTTCACACGGCTCAGGGATTTGATGACTCGAGCTTCCTCGGCGTTGTCGATTATCCGTCTACGGGACATGGTGCGCTGAGGGAGATTCGGCAGGGAGACGCCAGCCGATCGGCAATCCAGCATGCCGTAGTTCTGGGGGTCACTGGCCGGGTCGCGGATGCTGCGGTAGGTCTTTCTGGCTCGGCTGAGCGTCGCCTCGCCGATGGAGCTCGAGTCGCCGAGGCCGTTCTTCACAGGAGCGTTGCCGATGTTCGGCACCGAGGCCTTGCGCCGTCTGATCCTGCCGTAGATCGGCGCCTCCTGGCCTCCTTTGCTGCCCGTATCTTTGACCATCGGCCTGTTTGCCGTGTTCACGTATTCGTTCTGCTGCTGCTGCTGCTGATCGTCTCTGTAGCTGCGCGAGCTCGCGATCTTCGGCAGGGTCGACGGCCTCGGGACCACCGGGGTCCTCTCGTTATCGACGCTCCGCCACCTATCAGAAGCTCGCGTCCTTGACGTAGGCGCGTTTTTAACGAAACAGCCCGCGTGCCTGGATTCCAGTTGGACATTGCCGTAAATAGATCCACAGGACTTTCTTCTCTGGGCGAGCCGCTCCTGATCGGTATTCGTGCTCGACGTTCGCCTGATGATCTCCTGGCGCGAGATCCGCGTCATCGGCACTAGAGTCATCGTCGGGGCGTCGCGGTCCTTGCCGCTCGATCTGCGACAGATCGACGGCAGTGTCCGCGGCCGACGAGGATCCTCTGGGCTCTCAGCTTCGTCCGGAGCATTGTTGTCTCGCTTCTTCACCAGCGACGAACGCCTCCATCGTTTTCTCAGCGACTGCGTCAGCCTCGTCAGTGGATCGTTGGTCTCCTCCGTCTTCGAGCAGGTTCGTCGGATGATATCCTTCCGAGATATCATGGCGAACGGCTCGCGCGGCAGCGTGTGGAACGATTCCGATTTCTGACGGCCTTTCGTCTTGGGCGCTTCGCTCTTCTTCTTCTCTTTCGTCTTGCTGTCCTCGCGCAGGCTGGTGGATCTCGAGTTGCTCGTCGTCGTCGAGGACTGAGATCCGGCCGGCTCGGGGATGCGAGGGCCGCGTCTGATCGGTGGGCCCAGCGGTCCCTTCGCCATGTTCTCAAGCCTAGGCCGGCGCGCCGGTTTTCGATTGTCTTCTGGATTCATGCTGATTCTGGCTGACGGAAGCGCGAGGAATATCCGCGGAGTATTGGAGTTGTCCTCGCGCGAGATACGGAAACGGGTTTTCCGTATCTCATTCTACAAAGCTCGCCGATTTATCGTCGCGCCGAGCGGCTGGAAGATTCTTTGCATATTTTGGCTGGAGATGTAAAGCTCGCTCTCTCGCTTGGAGTAGCTGCGTTTTGGAGGTCAAGCTTTATTTGCATTAAGGCGCCGCGTGAAATACGATAGTCTTACCGCTATCTGTAATGCCCAAAAACTTATACTGGCCGTGTTTTGATCTCAGCGATTATCCTCTAGTTTTAAAACGATCACAATTTTCAGAGTCTTCCTGGGTAATTTGAGAATCGGATAAATTCTCTCCTCGTTCTTTGGTACCGGAATCCTTGGTCCTTAAAAATATCACACACTTTATTACAGCCGCTATACGATCCCTGCAAACGAGAGCCAGACTCACAAGCGGCAGAAACTGTCTTCGCATATATTTCCGTCGTTTCTATGCTAATCCAGTATCACTCCGCCAACTATCCTCAATAAACGCTGCACTCTCCGCATTATAGCTCCGTTCGGTTGTGCAACGATTCTGTTGTAATTTACAGCGCCCCGTGCGTGCACTTTCCTAACGTTAAACCGCACACACACGCGCACACCTCCTCGCGTTTCCTTCCAGCCTACGTACCGCGCGCGCACGCACCATTACAATTTCAAATCGAACTTCGCTCCAAAATGAAAATAACGATTTCTCCAGGCCGCCGGGGAAAAGAGAATAGGCATTACGCGGCTGCCCCCAAGTGTGGCTGTCCATAAATTCAGCGCGCCTTCCTGGAACACGCCGACGACGGCATTTCTCCGCGGCTTCCGAGGAAATCTCCGCCCAAAAGGCGCGCTATCGGGACCATTGGGTCAGAGAGCCCCGACCGCGAGTGCGGAGAAAGAGAGACGAGTACGCGCCGCGCATGCGATTAGACGGACACTGCAGCGGCTGCGAGAGAGCGACGATGTTTCTGCGCGCACGTGGGTGGAGGCTGGCGCGGAGGCTTCTCTCACTCTCTGCGTAAGGTCGGTGAAAGGGTCGGCTCGCTGGGGGCCGAGGCTTAGGAGTGACGACTTCTTTGCTTCTTCGGTGTTGGGTGCGTTTTGTTTAGCTTCGCGCTTTGTTGCGAATCAAGCTGAAGGTGACGATGATGTGTATGAATGGAGCCGAGAATCTTCCGGCTGATTTCGGATCGCTTCCGCCGAGCGTGGGAGGATGCGGCTTTTTTGCTGAGTATAAGCGGGTAATTGGTTAGGTGAACCACTGATTAATTGTGGGTCCAGAGTATCAGCGTTTTTTTTTCGCAGCGATTCGGATGCGGAGATAAACGATTTCCTTGAGCGCGTAGTTAGGCGAAATGAGGTTCGCAATTTGTAATCGCGTAAAGCACTATTACAATATAGTTTTAAGCCGGGATCGGCCAAGTGATAAGCGCGTCAGTCCTGCCTACGCGCTTAGTCACTGGAACTAAGCTGGCGCAGTGAAAGTTTTTATTGCAATTTTCAAAGGCGCGCGTACGTGATCCTTTGTTAATTCTTCGTGTCGAAGCAACTTTTTATTATCCCTTCCTGCTGAGATCGGCGCATCTTAATTCTTCATGGTCTAAAAAACTCGGCTAATAATCTTTTTGCACCTCCAGTGTAAATACATTCTGTTCGCTTGCTAAAGCAACAGTTAAACATTTGCTATAGTTGCTGGTCGATTTTCCCTGGTATTATCTGGTATCTCCAATGAATGAGATAAGAGATCAGGAGATCAATGGTGCAAAGTGAAGGAAACGATCTTCTGGATAGAGTTAAAATAATTGAGCATGTTAAATTCCAGTTCCTCTTCAGAATCAAATATCCACTTCTTTACGCATAATGCAGCGTAATCTTGCTAACGCGATTCTTCAGTGAACTATTCTAAAGAATCCATTTAGCGGCGTGCATCAAAAGCACTAACCGAAGGATCAGCTCCCTCTCATCTCCTTCTTATCCAACAATCAACAGAACAAACTCCACACCCGATTCCCGGTCACCTCCAACCAGTACCACTGTAAAACCAAATAAAAAACCGAGCGTTACGCACTTTTTTCTCTCATTGCTCGCGAATCAGCGCGCTCGCACTTCCTCGTCCAGCCACGTAAATTGAGAACCTCTCCCGATTGATTCAATCTTCGCGCGCACTTAACCAGATTTCACTTTGCCCACACGAAACCCCCCGTGGCCACTGTAACCATGTCTCTCCTTTTACGACACCTACATAAACGCACACGTAATACGGACACATAAAAATAAACACACACACACGGCTCCGAAATAATAAAAAAGAAAGAAGCTCGCAGGTGGCCGATGGTTCAAGTCCGAGCGTCAGGATGTTCGATGCGCTACTGGAGGCTCGCTTTGCGCGCTTAACGCTCGCGCTCGCCTCGCAACAATTGCTTCCTCGGCAAGTGGCTTATAACGCGCGAGCTGCTCGCGCCCGCACGCGGACTCAGTGGCGTAAACGCGCGGTTTCATTTCATAATTAACGGCCGGCGCGCGCGCGCGCGTCTAATTGCCCCGCGCGCAGCTATACTTGTCCGCGGAAGAGTTTTGAGAGAACCGAGGGGGGAAATAAAGCAGCCGAAAAATCCGCGGCTCGTCTACACGAGCGAAAAGTTCAGACTGCCGCTCTTCCTTCCGTTTTCTGCAGTCTAGCTTTCCACGTAGGTATATACACATACAGAGGGAAATCTAGACTCGCGCGAGTGTAGACGCCTCTGGGATATCGAAGTGCTTTGGGGTGGAACCAAGCGTGCGCATGCGAGCGCCGCTACTTCGTTCTTTCTTATATAAATTACGCGCTAAATACGTATATATACGGCCCGCCGAGGGCACGCTTCAAGAGGCTCGGCTCGTGTGTGGATTATATGCGCGTATATACACGTAAGAGGTACATCGCTCGGCGCTAGGTCCGGACTGCCAGGAGCGTTACAGCCTGGCACAGTCGGCTTGCGCCTTGCGGAACCGGAAGACGCGGACCGAGTGCTGAAGAAGACGTATCGCTGCTGGCTTTTCGATTTTGAAAGGAGGATCTATGGACGATCGGTTTTCCTGGGCGAGCGATGGCCTCAGTAAGCTGTTGGATTTAAGAGGCTAGCTGTGCAATTGGATGGGAGGAATGTGAGTGTAATCACGATTTATTTAACGTTTATCTGGCCGAGAGATTGCGGATGATTTAGTGATGTAAGCGGGGATTTGATTTTATACACGTGCTTTTGCGAAATTATTAGTGGTAAATATTTTAGACGATCGTGTGACGGGTTCATGCAATTTTTGCGCAAAATAATAATTAATGGACTTTTGCTCCATGAATGTCGCAATGATAGACGTAGTTTGTATTTTATAGTAGTTGAACTCTGAAATTGTTACTTTATAAATCATTTGTAATGCAACTAATGTAGTTTCAAGCTCGGCTATTAAGATCACAAATTACATACTGCACATGCAGCCTAGGAAAAAGTTCCTCTATTGCGTTTCTATCAATAATAACACACATTAAAAACTGCAAAAACGGTCATAAAAAAATTATCTCAATCCCATCTTCATTGCGCTCTTTCACTCTTACGTAGCTAGAACGGAACCCCGAAAGTACGTTTATAATCCTCCAAAAGCCGTGTCTCGCAAATTCCTCGCGTATATATCAAGCGTTTACGTGTGCGCGTAAACAGCGTGTCGCCAGTGACGTAAGAAAATGCAGCTCGCGCGCTGCGCTCAAACGAGGGGGCTCCTATAGTGGCTTCGCGTATATACATCAGGAGCAGTTTCTCGGGCTGGTAAATTATTCTTTGCCAGTCGACGTCGGCTATGGTGTCACAGTTTCTTGAGCACGGCGAAAAATATATAATAGAACGTGCCCATTTCGCGGACATTAGAGTAATTGATACACATATATACAGGTGCACTGGGAAGGCTCTCTCTGGTTTTATGTGTACGCGGAATTCTGCGATTATTGTTTTACGTGGCGGTAATTAGGAAGAAAGCTTTTTACGAATTGGTGAGCCGTTCGATGCTCTTTATTATTTTATGGGAGAATGTTATGTGGTAATTGTTATATTTTTTTGGGGTTCTTAATTTGTAATGGATTGATACCTATTTGTTTATTAATTTGATAACCAACACGTTATAGCAAGAATAGGCTGTTTGGAATATAATTTCTAGTAGGGCTCAGATGACCCAATATTTGGATTAATCAGAAAGCGTAACATTCTGTAATCAAATTAGAGCATTCTTATTTTATACCATACGCAATATTTGAATAACACCATCAAAAACTTTTACATAATTCAAGTTAAGTACAATCCTGCGGAACGAACAAAATTTCTTAAACGCAGTCTATCCCTAATAAACAACGTGAGCACCTTGCGTCAAGTAATTATTAATTTTCCTCAAACAAGTACTTATAAAACAAAAGTTTTCATAAAAAAAATCAACCAATGTCAATAACGTTCAGTTAACCTCCCAAAGAAATCAATCCCAATAAAAATCAAGTAGCCTATCGATTACCAACACGGCTTCTAATCAGCCTAAGCGCAGTCAAGAGCATCGCATTAGCCGTTAAAAGCCGCGACCAGTTAGCAAGTCACCGAACTCCACGCATCGGATCAAACTACATTTTTCTCTTCCAACTATCAACACTCGAGTGCGCCAGCTCTCCGTTACTTTATCTCTCGATGCAAGAGTTCTAGCTTACCGACCGAGCGCTACCAGAGAGGCCGGCGACCTACTGCTCTTGTACTGGCGCGTGTACCACGAGGCTAGGAATTCGCGCGTTTGTTACGTCTACACGAGCGGTTGTTTGGAAAGTGCTGGATTCCTGCCGCACGCGCGTACTGCTTCTTTTTTTTGCCTTTTTCTTGAACGCGCGGATTTTCTATATGGTTTGTTTGGCTTTTTGGCGCGAGGAGGATGTTTTTCTCGTTTTGGATTGGGAATTCGTTGATTTCGTAAGCGCGCGGGGAATGCGGCGGCGAGTCATTTGTACTTTCTAGGAGCTGGCGAATATTGCTGGAGGTGATTATGGGCCTGACGGGAGCTGTCGATTGATGGAAATATTTGAGATTTTAGATGAAATTAGGAGAGGTAATATAAACATTAATTGCGGGTACGTTTTTTCACACAATTTAAACTTTGATTCGAAATTAATGTAATTTAATTATTGAATAAAGAAAACTTAAATAATTTAAATTTATAAGGAATAATTTTTTACACGGTTACTAACAATAAGATTAAAATAAAATGCATTTATTTAGAATGATATATTAAATGTTTATACCATGCATTATATAGTTTGATATTGAAATACTTCACGTCCAAGAATTCACATAACTATAATTGACAGTGAAAAATAATTTTAATGTCAGTTTTTATACTTCTGAATGTCACTTTTTAACTGATATAAGAAACTTTCAATGCAACCTGGGAAAATATTAAGCGTTTTACGGCCTTTTGTTTGAACAATCTTGAGAAACGCTTTTATTTATCTCAATGCCACTTTAATTACATATGTATAGTTACACTTTGTTCTGTTCAGAGTAAGAAAACGTAAATTCAAAAAAATAAGCAAATAGTCATACTTTAAAGGAATTAATTAATCAGTTTATTATATCTGTACTTGTAGGAAAACTGAATAGGGTCACCAAAACAGTAAATTGAAAATAAATCTCTACAAATAAACGACTTTTTAATGTACAAAAACAGTTATCAGAGGAAAAAAATTTGAAACGTTTAATTGACCCTTCTTTAACCTAGGATTCGTCAATCTTTCAACTCTGTCCATCTACAGGTTCGATCATCCTACATACTTGTCGGAAAAGAAGATTAAACAGAACCTTAACAAAATTGATTATACAGCCTGCATCTCCGTACACACTTAACGGCGCAGCTCAATCAAATATTCCCTGACAAATGGCAAAGCATATGGAATCTCAGAAACTCAGCGAACCTCAAACCCAAATATCATATATCCCCGGCGACCTAATCAACGATCTCCAACTCAGCGTTCCCAATCCAATAAATCGAGCATCGCGTGTATACACTCTCAGCTCTCGTCGAACGCTAATTCCCCAGAGCTCAATCTCCCGCGGCAATCTCCACAATCAAACTCTCTCGTCCCTAACCCGAACCGACCATCCGCGTCCAAAGACTCACAACAGTCCCGGAAAACGTCTCTATATCCTCCGCAGCCTCCGTCCGCAGCTATTCGAAAAATCCCTATTATCCTCCATACCGCGGCTTATCTCCCCCCCCCCCCTTTCTCCAGCCGCCGAGAAATTTCATAACCGCGTCGAAATTCCAGCGCACGCGCGCCAAGAGGAAATCGTTCGCCGGGCGCGAGGATCATCGACTTCCCCCTCTTACTTGCGCGCACACGTGTGGCATGGAGGTGCCGTTACGGCTAACGACGCCGTAATTGATGCAGCGCCGAGGAGAGCCAGTGTCGCATACAAGCGCTGTCCGAATATATACACCGACTTGCGCGCTCGGTGAAAGTAGCGTCCTCGTCGGCTGTATAGCCAAGCGGAGAGTTTTGACTTCGGGATAATAATGCCGCGCGCGGCCGATAATAGCGCGAGGAATGCCGCCGTCGCCGCGGCCGGTGAAACGGATTTTAGCGAGACTTTCATTCCCACGAAGCTGCCGAGAGCTGAGAGAGAGAGAGAGAGACACGCAGGACGTTGCGTTGTTGTTTCTTTCTCTCTGTCTGTCTGTCTGGCTGGCTGGCTGCAGGATTGTGTGTATGCGCTTCCGTGGTTATTACTGCGGCGGTGACTACTCTTTGTGGATTTGATTATTTTTTGGTGAGTGGGGGCAGGTTGTTTGGCGTACTTTGGCCAGGCAGATTTGTCTTTTTATGCTTGGGGAAGTGAAGATGGTGTTTTTTTGTTATGTTAATTCCGGAAGGTTGATTTATGTTTTTAGCATTTTTCGTTCTGTTATTTTCGCAAAGTTTATTAATAAAACGAGGTTACAGTTTCTGTAACCTGTTGTGCAAATGTTGCGTGACTCATCGGCATGACGTATAGGTTCATTCTGTGCTGCTTTTTTTATCGCAAATAACAGGAATATCTTATAAATTACCTACTGCAACATCGTGGTTTATTAATGGCGTCATGGAACGAGCAGTTTATACTTATGGAAATATAAATAATGTCATTGATTGTTAATAAAATATTTCACTTGAATATTTCAACAAAAGTTGTTTTATCATCTCTATAATATGAAAAATATTTTAAATTCACAATAACCCAAATATAAAAGATAAATTCCGTACCAATTAAATGATTAATACTCCAAAACGATCAGCGATCATTATCGAAAAAATCGAAATTTAAAATCTAAATGAAATCGTAAATTCATTCATAAATTAAAAAAAGCCGCGGTCGGCCGGAAGACGATCATTACCGAGATATCCCATCAGCCGAAAATTCATCGCGCTCCCAGGCAAGCTTGCGTAAAAAAAATTCAGTCAGTAGGTCGTCGACCGGCTGATAATTCGTCGCGCGGATTTAAGAGGCCCTTATATTACAGACGCTCTCCAGCAACTGCCCGCCGACGATTTATCAGCTCTGGCGAAAAGAAAGCCGAGGATCGGACGATCCCAGGCCCAGCTTAACGTATACGTATACACAAGCGATGAAGACTCACCTTCTGCCACTCGGTATGCATTTTTCCACCGAGCGTCGTCCGTTAAATGGCACCGCGGCGGGGATTCGCCCTCATTTTCTCTTTTCGTCAAAAGCCGCGCGCCACTTGGGACGCGCGCAGCCACCTGAAAACAGACAGAAAAGCAGAGACGTTAATGAGTCGTAAACGTGGCCGGGGATAAATATGCGCGTTTTCGTTTGCTCGCAAGCGCGAGGAGGCGAGGCTGTAAAGTGCGCCTTTAAACGGGTAATTGAAAATTCCCCGCGGGAGGTGCGGGATGATTGAATGTAAATAGGCGAGCCAGCCTGCGAACGGCTGTGCTACGGGATTAATAGGGCCTTTGCTGAGATATGGACGGATGGGAATTGCAGGAAACAATGGAAATTTATTATTTATATTAACGAAATAGGCGATTAATTCCGATAGCCGGGATTTGAGCGTGCGTTCGATATTCGCCTCGCTCCATGGATAAATGAATCGTGAAAATTCCTCTCCGGCATCGTAATCTTTAAGGCAGCGCATACCTACGTCCAATTAATTACGCGTATCGTATAAAGTACAACAAAACTATCCGAGAGCGCTCGGATATATATAATACGCGAAAGCAGCGATCAAAGGCCGCGAGTAAATAGACCAGTGTATAGAGTCGAGGTCGATTAAATGCCATTCTAAAATGTTTTCCTTCTCATACATACTGCGTAACTCGCCCCGCTGCGCGCGTTCTCGTATATTATATGCTCGAGAGTATATTCATATATATATACATATACGTGCGCGCACGCACAGTGGGACTTGGTCGATTGTCACTTATAATTCTAACGGATTGTATTCCGGCCTGCATATCATTGCCCCGTACACATACGCGACTTCCGGCTCTTCTCGGCGCTGTACACCGCAAAAAGTGTCCTAGGAGCGTCCGTGCAAAAGATATGTATTACGGTTGCGTGGACGATACGAGTAAGGAGCCTTGCAATGTTACGTGTGCGAGTGCTCGCGGCTGGGGAATTATTGGATTGGTAAGGAGGAAATCGGTTAGAGATCGGTTGGTCCAAACGAGATGATGTGAAGGTACAGGTAGATTAATGATGGTTTGAGATTAATTTTGTTAGAATTGAATCTATTAGAGCTAATTTGGGTAAGATGAAAGTATCGATCTTAAATTTATACAACAGTTCATTGATCATAGTATTTTATAAGATTAAAGATCCGTGATGTCAAACGAACACATTCCTACTCGCGACTCTCGTATACTCAAATATCCCATCTGGCCACCCAATTAACAAACGTCATTAAAAACCAAACCACTTATCTTCAATCCCCTGTTTCAAAACCTTTAAAAAAAATCACTCCTCCCGATTTAGAAAGCCTATTGTCCCCGTACAGAGCCATCGCGCTAAAGAGGCCAGTCACTCCATCTCTCTCTCTCTCTTTCTCTCTCGGTAGCATTCCGAAACGTTTCCTTCCTAATCCATATCGTTGACACGCATACTCCTTCGCCATATACGCTCCATACATGCACCGCTCGCTCCTTTGCATTTGAGGTGCGCGCGCGAGCTCACAGCCGTAAGTACACATCCAGCTCTCCAGTGCACACGGGCGGTGAACGGGCTCGCTTGCGCGCTTTAATTTCGCGAGTCCGAGAGGGTAACAGACCGGCGTGGCCTTGAAAGAACGAGCGGAATGTGGATCTCTGAGCGCGCCTGCGCGCCACGGGAGAGCCAATGTCAAGCGGCCAAGCACCGCGCCTCGTCCTTTCCCAAAGAAAACGCGGACGATAGCCGATTCATATGTATGCAGCGCGCGAGCTAGGCGCTACTTCTCGACGAGCGCCGAGGTCAGCCGGCTGGCTTTTTCGACTGACTGACACATGTGCACGACGAGAGTTGAGAGAGAGAGAG
>JAPYZA010003466.1:2500-15080 GCA_030522685.1 Eupelmus azureus | reverse complement strand
TGGTATGAGGCACGGGTAAACAAGATGGATGGATGGAATATGATAATAGAGGATGAAAATCAGACAAATGTGGAGAGAGAGAGAGAGAGAGAGAGACGTGGGAAAGGACGCAAGAGAGGATGCGTAAGAGCTGATGCTGTGAGTTGCAACTGTGGAAAGTAGAAGAGAAGGATGTATATATGTATAGTAAAGTGGGAGCTGCGGGATAGGAGATGATGAGGAAATGGGAAAAAGGTGTTACGGCGCAAGGAATGGAAAATGAGTCGTACAGGAAAAAAGAGTTAATCATTATTAAATGCTGAAGGGATTTCTGCAAAACATGCGTATTTTCCTTAGAGCGTAAATATGCTGATGACGAATCCAAGTATTCTTAGGATATTTTTTGAGAATTGCTGACTAATTATTTTTTAATGATCTGTAATTTTATTGACTGATTAAACTAGAGTACTTCAAATGGTATAATACATGGGTTACTATATATAATCAATAATTGTTTAAACAAAACTTTCTAATTTTTATTTCATTTAATTTGTTTTGTAAAACATTTATATGAAGAACTATTAAAAATACTTTGCGGTACCGAAAATAAGTATAAGAAAAAAAATATTATTCTCTTGCTTATAAAAGAGAAATATGAATTTAATAAAAAAGAAAGGAGATTCGTCCGCGAGGCGAAGTATATACCAGCAAGCTTATACCCCTCGGAAGAGAGAAGAGCCAAATAAAAGAAAAAGAGGTGAGAGAAGGGCAGATAAGCGCGAGAAAGAGAGAAATATTTAGGGGAAGGCAGAAAAGAGAGAAACCGAAAAGCGGAGACGCGCTGCGCTTCTTGGCTATGCCGATTACAGACGATGGATATATGAGATAATGAAAATCCCCGTTCTACACTCGGGGTCGTGCATGCTTCCGCGTATCTAGATTCCAGGCCTGCCTCTCTCTCTCTCTTTCTCTCTCTCTCTCTCTCTCTCTCTCTCTCTCTCGTTCTCTCTCTCTCTTTTGAGTTTTTCGTATAGGGACTTTTAACACACGCACACAAACACTCATACACATTTGTGGTTATATATATACACATGGTATACAAAACCGCGTGGTGAACGTTTTTTGACTGGATTTCTCACTCAATTGCTGCCGCTGTTAGGATTTCAACGGCAGCAACTTGCCACTCTCCACGAGAAAGAAAAACTACCCTGCGAGTAAAAAACAAGAAATATCTAGCTAATGATTATCACCGAAAAAATTAATAGAATTATGAGAACGTTCATTGAACTTGGTTTTATTTTTATGGTGTTGAAGAAACGGGTAAATTGGTATTTTATTAGGGATGCGATATAAGATACATGAATTCATATGGTACAATTGATAATAAATTTCTATATATTTACGTATTTTTTAGTATCTAAAATTAAATTATTGAATTAACTCAATGACTCTGTAATAATGTCTAGGTAGTTGTTAATTGCAAAAGAAAAAACGTTAGACTTGGTTGTTCTCGACATTAAAAAAATATGACCAGGTTTATAAAATTATTGAAAAGATAGTCATTTTAGAAGGTTAATAGATAAATATAACGGTTTATATAACGATCCTTCAGAAATTATACTAGCTCACCTTCATTCAGAAAGTGAATAGGAAAAGAGGAAAATACTTATTGTCGATGGCGAATAGATTGCACGTTCGAGGCTTCAACAATCCTTGCTGAATCGTGACCGCTACCGGCGTTCACATTCACGATATTTCTGCATACATCAATCTTCTTTAAATTGTTTTCAATCATCAAATCTCACTTGAATATCCATATGTTTATCTCCTTTTTGTCCGTCTTTAGAAGAGGAGATTATTAATTTGTCATGAATGATTTTTTTTTTTATAAAAAAATTATTAATAATAAAATATTAGATTTCAGTTAGTGCAATAGACTCGCTTAAGCGTTGCCCAATCATTTTTCCCATCTCTACGGCATCTTTAAGAACGAAACAGTGCTGAAAACCTTGTCTGCACCAATGAGCATCTAAATCTGGATATTTTGACTTCAATTCCTGAAAATAACGAACAGGTGTCCAACCATCCTTGCTGCCATAATATAAAAATAGTTTCTTCTTGTGTTTCGATATCAGATCGTCGTCCAATTCTTTAACAACGATCATTTCATCTCTGGCAAGCAGAAAAATCCGTTTAAGGGGTTCCGGATGTACCAACTGCAACGAGGCTTCTGTACAGTTCTCTGGGATGCCGAAGAAGAGTCCGAAAGCTCTGATAAGGAATACTTGCAGTAGATGTGGAAATTGGTTAAATAACCAAGAAAAACATATAAGAAACCCAGCTACGTAGAACACCTGGAATCAAAATTTAATAAGAGTGAAGATCATTTCGTTTTTTGTCGGTTTTTTTTTCAAAAGATTCATCAACATACAAAGCCGGTCAAAAAACGTCCAGTTGGACTTTCCGCCATTCGTTCTATGGTAGGGAATAACAAGTAACACTTGATCACACTATCAGCAATTTCTTCGTTTTTCAACAAATTTAAAGTAAACCAGCTACCGATCGAATGAGCTATAATGTGAATTTTGGCATTTGGCGGTGCGTATTGCTTAATGAATTGTATCTGCAACATATACATTTATTTATTATATTATTCTAAACGCATTACTCTATGTAAGCACAAATTGTTTAATACAATCTTTATTACAATTTTTCATTTTATCCACAATTTATAAACATGTATTTTTATCGTATAACATTTATGCGCTTAACTTATACTTTTATTATACCTTGTGTTCTAAATTACCCTGCATATCATATAAATGCTTGTGAGTTTTAATGTCGGGATAACTATTTGGAAGATTATCAGGCGGCTTGGTGTTCCCCGTATGTCCAATAATCCATATTGGTACACTACTAGGTATTTCATTTTGAATATGCTCCGCGAAGTGTTGGTAGAAAGCTGGCACACCCGGGTTTCCTGATATAATGATAATTATATCTTGTCTTCCGCCATCAGCGAATTTTTCTTCGATCCAACGACCATAGGTGATAATTTCTGTGGGGACATTATTGATATTTACGATTCCACGATTCATTTTTAAAAATAATCGTTTTAACTTGTTTTACTTGATCTGTGAATCTGAAATAAATAAAAGAATGTGTTCAATAGATTATAATATACTGTAAGAGACCGTACGTTGAGAGTCTGTGTCAATAATTGATTAAACAATTTTTTAAGAAAATATTCGTTTCTTTGCAAGAACCGATAATTTATAAAATAATAATAATAATAATAATAATAATAATAATAATAATAATAATAATGATAATTTATTTTGTATTGTTTTCATCAAAAAATAAAGAGAGAGATGGAAAATAAGTTGACACGTAATTGATAACCAAAAATATTTTTAAACAATTATCAATACCTGCAAGATAAAAAAAATGAATCATATATGACCTTGACCAAAGTACGAAGATTATAAATTAAAAAATAAAACTGTTATATCATATTCACGTAATAAGATTATGCATAGTATCTGTTGTTTATATTGGATTATTTAAGTTAAATTTAATTCCTTAATTTTCTAAATAGATAAGTTTATATTATATTTCAAAGGGTTTCACTAGTGAATAAACAAAATAAATGAAGAATACGAAATTTAATTTTAAAAAAATTATGAAAATCTTTTAAAAGTCAAAATAAAAACAAGTTAATGTTGTAAATCTTATTTACTATTTGGTATTACTTACTAATCTTACAGACAAATAAAATATAGATACATAAATACACTCAGAAAAGTATTGTTTACTTTATATTATAATATATATATGTACCAGAATTTGATAAAATTATTTTGTATTACTTAAATGATTGCAATTAAAATGCATGATTTAATTCAGTCTAATGCAACAATTTAAGTTCCCTTAACAAGTTAAATTATAAAATGAAAAATTATTTTTAAAATTAATAATACTCTATGGGAACTTTTGACAACAATTTCTAATATTTTTAAGTAGTTTTTACATGCCAAGAAACTTAATTATTAATATTTAAAAATCAGTAAACGATTTAAATTACATAACAATTGATAGGATACTTTTGCACTTGAGTCCTCAATTTGTTGAAGAGCATTCTTCATACTTCTTCAAAATAAAAAGTCATCACGAGAATAAATTTAAAAGTGAATCTAGCATTAATTATAAACTGTCACAACTCTCAATAAGAATTTAAAAAGAAAAAAAGATTGTTTTGACTATTTAAAAAGTTTGTCTACGTTTGAAGCACGATTACTACCTTGCGTCACTGTACCGTTCGAGAAGAACATCAGCGTGGATTCTTTCTTGTTGTCGGATCGTTACTGTGCGCCGTCCTTCTGCTAAGTTTGCAAGAGGTATACTTTAAACTCTTATTATAGTATACCCAATTTCAGTTTTCGTTACCAGAGACCAGCGAATGCCGGTTAAAACAAAAATCAACCAGGAAACTCTACTGCTACCACGTCATGCCCAACTTATCTTCATTAGTTATATATAAGATATTATTGTTATTATTCAGCTCGTTGGACAGAATTATATAACATCGTTCACTGATTACTTGGCTGGACTCTGTCACTTTTTTTTATCAATTGCAACATTGGCGCTATTAACTTGTTATAGTATTCTATGCAGAAGGAAGCCATCGCCATTCGTTCGTCCATTTGATAGCATTAGATGGATCTAAGTTTTCATGATAAAAATTAATGTTTTTACATTTTTATCAATGAAATGATTGATTACCTATAGATAAGCAATACGTGATTCGGTAATTTGAACTTTGATACATGCAATAAACGTTTCAACACGTTTTAACTTTTAAGACCTGCTAGATCCTCGATTTCTTAAATAATACAAGTAGTCAATTTTCCGCGAACTGAACAGTATTTTGTATGAAATATAGATTTCAATTTTACAAGTCAGTACCTATATTGAAAAAATAGAATTTTATCAAGATACTCGAATTTATCCACCCAAATCAATAAAACCGTCAATATTGTAAATTTATAAACATCATATATTTTTACCTCAGAATATTTTTTTTAACTATTATCTTTATTAGTTATTAGTTCAAAATAATAAATTAAAATAAAAACCACATGTGATTGCATTGCATTCAAAATAAAAATCTCGTGTCGATTGCAGTACGAGTCGAAGGTGAGCTAGCACGAGCCAAAGGCGAGTGCGATTGCGAGCCGCACACAAATTTCACACTCGGTCTAAAAAAAGCCTACTTTACGTCCTTGGTACACAATATACTATTTTTTTTTATTATGTAAAGTATGAACCTGCGGTGATTCCAGAAATTGTATAATCACTTTATATATTTTATTCCAATTACAGATTATATATATCTACAAAATTTACTCTATAAACTCATAAATTTTTCTTTATTATTCTTTCTGGGACTTTCCTTATTTTCCACAAGGTGTATATTTCTGGCATCTTCTGATTCGTATAAGCGCTTCTTTCATACGAATAGGCTTTGTTCTGTTATATCCTATTTGAAGAAATACGTGCTTTTAAACGAAAAAATGATTAAACTTTAAGAATGGTATATTTTTATATGAAATTTTATAGAAATCCTATTTCTTATTACTTTTATCAATAGAATAAGGAGAAAACATAAGGAATTCAAAAAATTGTGTAATAAATGAAGATCGTAATCACTTATTTTTTAACGAATTCTTTTTAAAACTTAAAGCAATTTTTCAAACATAGATCCATTTTACATTAATATGTATATAAAACTACAACAATACAATAATTCTTTACCCTTTTCAAATAACACGTTCGACTACAACTATCACAACCAGCATCCACCTTCACAGCATCACATTAAATTTTTTCAACTACCTACAACTTTCCATTTCTGGCCAGACCTACTGAACCATTTCGTCCCACCCCCTTACAGAATCCTCACATCCTCTTGCCATATTAAGAATCCGACACTGATCTCGCTCTCCTTCGTTTACATAGTTGCAGATACGCAGATAGAGCAGGGCTACAGGTCGGAGGTCCAGGAGCGCGCCCTCGTAGTCTCGCTGCAGATGTTCAGCCTGATACTGGAGCGCGGCGTCAGCCTGCTCAAAGCCCAGCTGGAGAGCGACGAGCGGCCCCGACTGGTCGTCGGCGAGGACATGCAAATACTCCTGCCCGCTATCAAGGTACGTAACTCGCCGAACTTTATTGGCCCGTTAAATTTTGCGATCGCTTATATATCTCATGGGACGTTTTTTCTGTCCCTTTTTTCCCCGCCATCCCCCTGTTGCTTTTGAGGCGTTTCTGTTGGCGAGCCCGTTATCGCTTTTATTTCGTTTAATGGCTCCATTCGTTAAGCAAATACGCGGTATTAAGATCGCAATGAGGAGTTTTAACGCTTCCGACGGGATTTACCGAGTGAGTCGCGCATTGAAACTGGTATCGCGGAGAAAAGTAGCCAGCTGTAAAGATGGACGTGATATGGTTTACGGGCAGTTTTTATGGTTATCCGGAGGAGTGCTGCGGAGCCGAATATTATGTACGCGGTAGCTTGAGATGCTTTATTTGCATTAATTAAAAATACATTCGTAATTCAAAGTGGATTAAGTAATCGTGAAACTTGTTACAGCTAAATGACTTTGTAATGATTATGTTAAATAATCTTAAAAGAATATCAGCTACAAAATTATAATGTTATTATATTTAACTGTTATGATAAATTTGAAATAGTTAGACTCGAAACGATATGTCACGAACGGATTGCATCATGCACAACAAATCACATCCTCCTATTTTCTAGTAATAATAACATAATAAACTACGATCTCAGACAAGCCCCCACATAAATCCAAGAGCCACTAGCTCATATAACACACGAAAGACCGGAAAAAGTAAAGCACAGATAAGAGCCGCAATAAGCTTCGTTACAAGCGAAATTATCAGAGAAATCCGAGCCAGATAATGCGGCGAGTGAAGCCCAACGAAAGCTCGCAATTAAGAGATCATCCTGCGCGTCTCTTTTCCGGCCTGCGCTGCGGAGAAACCGCAGCGCGTAAGGTCGATCGCTATCTCTCCAGATTCGAGAGCTGGTGCCATTAATATTAGCCGATGAGCCCGGAGAGATAGTCCTGCAAAATCGCGCCAGCCAGGATGAATTGTCACTGCTGGCTATTAATTATGCTCTGAAGTTTGCAGTGATCATTCATCGTCGGCGTTGTAAGCGCGGTTTTATCGATTCGCGTCGTGTGAAGCTCTTATTGATATTTCTGGTGTTTTATTTTCTGCGCAGATCTGGTGCGACTGGATGCTGTGTCACAGTACTGTCTGGAATCCACCGCCTTCGTGCACAGACTACCGAGTTGGGTAAGTGTTTTGGAAAAATACGGAGAGTGGTTGATTGTTTTCTGAGTGAGTTTGTGAATGATGATAGCAAGTAATTGACTTTAATTTTTTATTAAGGTACGGTTTTTGTATATGATATTAAGTGCAAAATCACTTCATAAGAACTCTAAGAAAGTAGTTCGGTTATTCGTCCCTGATTATAATAAATAATGTGATTTAATGTGCTTATGTCATTATACTTAATTTTAAATGGTTAACTAAATTTTTATGTTGAAAATTATAGAATATACATGAAAAGCATCTTAACATGTACATTAAGTATAAGTAGTAAGGTCACTAGCTATCTATGCGATTGAGAAATTCTTTAGTTTAATGACTTTTACGGATTGAATATCATTAAATATTTTATGCTTCATTACGTTATATTATCGAAGATTTAACTACCGCATATACTTACATTTTTCATATCTTCCGATCATAAATAAATTGACATAAATGATCTATAAATATACTTTATTAAACATTAGCGAGCGCTCATAAGTATTCACAGAGCCTTCGAGCTCGATCCTCCTTTAATCCATAAAACTATACACACAGCACCCTCGCTTATCCACATTAAGAAAACCTCGTATTCATCTATATCGAATCATTATCAAAGCCATAACGAACTTCAAAACGCCGCCAATCCTCGTGCCACCGTAACCAACGCCATCATTATCCTTTGTGCGCAGGCACTGCGGGCGCATCGCTCAGCTCCTCGCCAGCGGCGTTAAATCACAGCGAGTAATCCGGACAGATATCGCGAGCAGCGCGCGCAGCGCTAGAATCTGCGCTGCGACCGCAAATAGGCTTGGTTAGCGCCAAGCCGGCCGCAGAGCGCCGCTAATTAGAACTTTCCTCATTACCTCCGCAGCGGCGCCTCTAAGCTTGACGAACGCGCGCGCTTTAAAATTCGATCTTGAAATAAGAGCGGACTTGGAAAAGAAGAACGAGGCGGCTAGGAGTGTGGGTATACGTAGGGGGATATGCGCACCGGCTGGGTCTAGGCTGGGCATTTTCGATTTTGCGGTTTTTGCGGTCACCGGGAAACTGGTATAACGAACGCGCCACTTGGGCAGCACTCGCAAGAGACAATGGATTGCGTTTCGCCGCAAATAGCGCGCCGCTCGGCTTCTGGATGATGACGATGGGTGGGCGGGGATTTTTCCTGGGCTTCGGATGCCGATCGTTAGCGGTGGACCGGCGTGGTGCTCTCGTTAGTCGTGTTGGAGGATCTTGGGGAGCGGCTGAAAGTTATTGTTAATATGATTGATTTGGGATGTAATTATAGAATGGAATTTTGATTTGTTTAAGAATAGTAGAAGCATTTTATTCTTATAATTTTTATTTAAATTAAAAAAAAAAAAGTAAAAATAATTTTATTCAAAAATGTTTTTTTTTTAGATTTTTTCACTGGAAAATTACTCATAAGTAAATTGAAAGCAGCCTAGTCAATGTTTAGGAATTCGCTGTATAGAAAGTAACCGACTATTTTATTAAAAAGAATTATTTTTCTCTTCACGAAAGACAGCTCGACATTTCTCTAAAAAGAGATAAGCAGAATCGTTTCCCTTATAAATAATGGTCCGTCAATGTTGAGAAGCATACCGACTAGAAATTACGTGCGTACACATACAAAGTAAGCGTGTTCCACCGAATAATCTCACTTTTCATAGAATCCACTCGTAATTTAACTTAATTGTCGGCAACATAAATAAAGGGAAGCAGCCTTCGTGCGCGCGCGGCACGACTTAGACTTTTTCTCACTGCCATCGAAAAACATCGATTTTAATACGCGCATCGTTACTTTCTCATTACCCTGCGCATACATCACAACTGTGTGCACTTTCCCTCAGCTGTTCCAAGTCGCGCGCGTTCTGCGAATAAAAAGTATTAACATAATTGCGGACTGAGCTTTTTTTCAAAGAACTTTGCATTAATTCGAAAATAATCAACGCCCATTGCACTTCATACTTCGTATTATATTGTTTCTATCTAATTTCATCCTTCCTGTATTACGTTTGAAGCTATTCATTCATTTATCTTCAGTGTATAATTTCTATTATAATTGCATATTTAGTGATGAATATTGGTGTAATTTAAAGAGCTTATCAAACATCCGTAAACTTCATCTTTTACCGGAAACAAAACTAAAACATAAACTATAATTATCATTCAGGTGCTCTTTTTACACATACAAGCTCAAGAATCAGCAAGTGAACATCACCAAAATCCTTTGCCACTCTCACTCCCACAACTAAATCCACAAGTAAAACACTTTCAAACACGCCGGAAAATGTCTTCCTCGACCTTGAAACAGCCTCCTTAAAAAAAGCTCCACACACCAGGACAGATCGCGCCTCTCTCACAGCCGCAGTAGCGTCTCTTTCTCTCTGCGTGCTGCACCTGCGAGGTCGCGGCCCTTTCACTGCCTGCGATGATCGTCTCCGATAGCGCACAGCCTATAGCGGCTAAATAAACGACAATGTCTCTCCGTCGACGATGAAAACGACGTTCGTTTTTCGCGCGTTGGAAAAGTCGCCTATAGGTCACGGCTGCTCGCCTCTCCACCGGCCGATAATTTCTACAAGATTAGAGAAGGAAGCGCGAAGGGGTAGCGACGCTATGCGCGCGCGTTATTGACTTTTTATTCATTAGCCCGAGTGATTTTTCTTCTCCGCTCGATAAGCATCCCGTGAAAGTGCACGTGACGAAACGACGCGCCGCTGCAGCCGTAACGAAGCGCGTCTGAGCGAAACTTTTTTTTCGTACTTTCTTATACGCGAAGCTGCGCGCCGTTAACGGAGTAAAAGTAAATGAATTTATTGGTTAAGCCTCCCGCCGACGCGCATAGCTCGTATAATAGGCAGCTTTGTGAGAACGAAAGCTGGTCCCGCGGGGTTCCTCTTTTTCTTTTGCGCCGGCGTCTATACTCTTCCTCTGCAGTTTAGATAGATCGGATTACCGCGTCGTTAATATGCAAATGTCTGAATTTCGTGCACGAGCCCGGTACAGTAACATTCAAATTGAGCCGGACACAACAGCGTGTTAACGGTTCTTGCGTACACGCGTGCCGCGCGCGGCTTCGCGTGCGCGCTAAAATTTTTATTGCCAGCCGCTCGCGAGCCTGCCGAAACACGCCATTTTTCTGCTAAATTTGCCGTTAATTAGCGGAGGAAAGTTCTTTCTTTTCGAGTTCGCGGTAGCGGTTTCGTTTCCGAAATGTATTTATAGTTTCGTTTTTTGAAACGGTGCTTTTGTGGCTTGCGACTGTATGGTGATTAGCACGGTCTGAGTTGTCGAAGATTTTTGTTCGTGGATGCTGTAATCTTTATCGTGATTTTTAGGTAAACTATCTTTTTATCTTGTTTACATTCATGAAACCGTACAATTCTTGAATTATTCATTTCTTTTTTTTACAAGACACCCTCACTGAACATGTTATAGGAATTTTTTTCGTAATTTGTTTCCCTGAAAGAATTTTCCGCCTATTCTATTTAGTCAAAAACAGACCTTACGATTACTATCCTATAGGTAAATGCGAAACTTGTTCATTCCCTTGCAGCAACTGTATCGTACTTATTTTTTTGAAGAGTCAACGTTAATCGGTCACGTTTTTGATTTAAGACTCTAAACTATTCTGAATCGTCTTACTTGCGCCCGATAAGTTACCGGCACTTGTATCCTGTCAGCCACCATGTGGTCTGACCCTCCACATTAAACATTTTTACTTAGCAAAAGTTGTAATCTTCGGTTCTTTTCTCGTCGAAAAATCGAGATTAATATATTTTGATGTTTTCTGGTGCTATTCGAATCTTTGAACTCTGGAACAGTTTTGAATCTTAGGGCAAGTACTTTATATATATATATATATATAATAAAATTTCTAATGAATACTGTTTCAATTATTAGATTTTATAAATAATATATTCTTAATATAATTAAAATTCATTTGTGTAAATTATGTGCGTTTTCGTTTGCTCAATTCTTATAATAAAAATGTCTTGATTTTATATAATTCAATTAAGTAGCGAACGTCTACAAATCTTTCCTTATACTATAGATTGTTTCCAAGTAAAGAAACTTAACACATCTTCATTTCCAGTCAATTTTAAATAAACATAAATTTGTCTACTTCGTCAAACCGCAAACAACATCGTAATAATAAAATCCAATACCAAACTAAAAATCCCACCAATAACTTTAACAACAACCGCATCCTGCAAAGTTCGTCGAACCTCCCGGCCACTTTTTCCACCAGTCTATTGACCCGTGTCGAATCAAAGGGCCTTTCTCTGCTCCCTCCCTTCGCACTTTCAATCAACAAAGACGATATACTCCATTAAACCTCCTCCCGGCATCTTCGAAAAAAAAAAAACCCCTCATAAAGGTCCCTCTTGCGCTCTTATCCCGAAAAACCGCGAGCGAGCGAGAGAGAAAGAGGCAGAGAGTGCGCACTCATCTCTCTCCCCCTGCCGTATACATCTCGGCCTTCCGCGAATCTGCCGCTGCCCCGCGAAAAATTGCAAGTATTACACCCAGCCCCGGCGACTTCTTCTCTCATCCTCTCTCTCTCTCTCTCTCATGCGTCCCTCTCGCGTTGTTCCTCGTCCGGAACCTGTTTGAATTTCGACGCGAGGCGGGGGGAGCGATGATTCGCCGAGACAGAGAGTGCGCTCTGCCACCGTGATGCTCTCTTGCTGCTGCTGCTTCAGCTCCTGCTGCTGCTGCTGCTGCTGCTGCTGCCTAGCGACTCGATACCGCCTTTTTGCATTCCGCGCGCGCGCGCGCGCGAGCTCTTTTTCTGCGGTGAACAAGGCAGATTATTAACTCTCCGAGAGAGAAAGAGAGAGAGAGAGAGTGAGCTCGTGTTTACTACCTACGCTTTATTGGTCTCGTATTTCTAAATACGCCGGGACGATAAAGGGCGCTGCCCTACGTGTAAGCTAGACGGGTACGCGCTTACCAGTTGAAGGATATATCGAACGGACGGATGGCGCATTGATAAAATCTCGACTGGAGGAGACTGAAAGCGGAGAGCATCTCTATATGTGGCGCGCGGAGAGTTTTGATTGCATAACTGTACGTGCGCGAGGATATAATGCGAATAATGCAGGATGTATACGGTAACAGCGTTCGGGATTTTCCGTATTTTTTTTTATTGCCGCTGTTTTTATTGATCTGAGCTTGGTGTCGTCGG
>JAPYZA010003465.1:0-27018 GCA_030522685.1 Eupelmus azureus | reverse complement strand
ATTTATTTGATAAGTAGGTTGTAATGTAGAGTATGGAAAGCTTGAATGAATCAATTCATTGACATCTGAGTTTTTAAAATAAACCAAACTATTTTAGATATATCCGAGTAGAGATTAACTATTTAGGCATAATCGTTCTAATTTTTTTTAGATATTAAATAGAGTCGAATTAAGATCAAATTAAATCCTACAATCATATTTATAATTAAGTAACAGGTCTTCATTTTTATTTTTTTTTATTCGAATAGAAATTAGAGTAAAACTTAAATCAGACTATTAAATATATTATAGCAAATGCATTTAATTACTCTATATAATAATTGTTGAAAGATAGCCATCATGCTAAATAAACTATGATAACAAAATAAGCTACATATGTATCTTCCTACAAACAACCCTTTTAAAACGAATAAACTACCAAAACCCACAAGCCATCTCTAAACCCAAGAAAATTCTCTCTAACCCATCTCTTACAACTCAAACCCCGCAACAATAACGTCTCGCTCTCTCTCCGTCAGCGAATAAAGCCTCGCATCCCGAGGCGCGCAGCGCTCCATGAAAACAAGCGCAAATCCCCCCTCCCCCTCTCAAGATGAGCGACTGCGACGATCAAGCCCAGCGTGAAATTCCCGCGGCAAGCGGCATTAATTAGTCGGCCAAGACAAAAAAGCTCCACTCTCCCGCGCGTCCCACCCTCCCATACATCCACACGCGCACTTGAAGTTCGCGACGAGCGCTTGTTGTGTCTACTCGGCGTGCGCAGTGTCAAACTGGCTCACTCGACGTCTCTATATGTCTGAATGCGCCTGCGTATATATATATACGGAGGGATAGAGGAGCGCCGTCTTTGCGAAGGCTGGTTCTGTAGGGCTGTGCTTACGCTTTTTCTCTCGGGTTTCGTCTTTTAACGCGTGCTCTCGATCTTCTGCCGATGTGTATTGTGTATACCCTTTTCCTGGCTTTTTGTAACGCGAGAGGAGCGGGAGGGTTTGTTGGTTGCCGGCTTGTAAGCTGCGTGCGTGAGTGCTTTGCTGCGGAAGGGGGATAATTGTGACTTGAAAAATCTGATATTCCGGGTGGAGGATGGAAATTGTTGATTTGGGGTTATTGGTTTTTTGTAAGAATTATTGAAGCGTATGATTTTTCGTTTAATGGAAGTGATTGAATTAGCGGCGCGGCGATAAAATAAGGTTTATAATCATTGACGAAAAATTAAAAAAAAATTAATAAGCTGTTATCCGGGTAAGGCTTTAATTATAAATCAGAAGCTTTTTATTAGCTTTAATATACAAGCGAAAACTGCTGAAAAGATCGCAGATTAATTTTTAATTCAGACCTGTCTCGCTTGAAAATTAATCGGGACTATAATTACAAATCGTAAAAGATAAATTAATGCTCCGCATTACAGCGCTCATAAAGAGTCAATACATACCGGTAAATTAAAGGCATATTTAAGGACGCGATATTCCATACGAAGCATAAAATATCCACACATTAACGTACAGCGTAATACCAAATCCGTAACTTCTGCTTTATTACCCACGACGTCAAATTTTACTCTCGCCCATTAATATTCCTCCCAAAATCCATAACAACTTTTCCTCAAAAATCAATCCAACTTAAAATCCCTCCCTACCTCATCTCCCAACTCACCACATCTCCAAATCTAATTCAATCCCATATCTCGGCAACCCCGCGCACTAAAATCTCCCTCTCACACCCAGCAGAACCAGCTCGCAATACCAGAGCGAAATATCACCGACTGCATTATTGCGCTGCATACGCGCGCACCAATATATGTATATATATACACTACACCCGTCTACGCGTTTCTGCGGAACTTCGGCCTATATACGCGCTCGTAGTCTCGCTGCGCGGAGGGTTTAATGGAAATTATCGCCCCGGCTGACCGCGGAACGTCATCGCGCGCGTACGTGAGATTTTGCTAATTACTAAACTATCGAACGGGCCGTATAAGCCGGGCCGGCGGGCTTACTGCATCGCGCGCTCGTAAATCAAAATTAATACGTAATGCCGGAGATTCTGCCAATCAGCAAGCTTCCGCCGTGTCTCTCCGGTATTAGAGAGTATGAGATAGGGGGCTGCTTTTTTGCTGGGCTTGTGTATGCGCAGGAGTTTATGAGGTTATACGCTGAGAATACAGCTGCTCCTTTGTTGTGCTTCGTGGATGATGGATCGTTGCGTAACGTAGCTCGGGAGGGACTCTGTGGATTCAAGTTTTTTTCTTTTCGGAGGTTTGAGAAAAGTCGAGCGACGTTGTGATATACTAACCGGGACATTTTTAGTCTAAATAGACAATGCTCGGGGAATTGCGCAAGTCACGAGCGCCGGGTAATCGCGGACGATAAATCCTCGGCGCTCTCCAGTGGTCCTCTCGTACAGGCCACACACGCACAAACACAGAGTACTCTTTTTAATTGCCAGCGCCGGTAATTTTCTATATCCAGCAGTCAGCTTTCTCCGCGGATGACGTACATCATCCAGCGTCTTTGGAAAGCTAATACCCATCCAGTCTACACATAATAAATACGCTACTAAAGCAGCGGAGATACGCGCTCCACCCGAGCGAGTACTTATCCAGCTTGACATGTAAAATCTTGAGCGCGCCGGCTTTAAAAGCCACTATATAATACACACAGCAGGAATATCGAGCGAGAGAGCGAGCGTTAAACCGCGCAAAGTACCAGTGCAGTTTTCAGCCTCTCTCCTCTTTAACATCGATAAAATCCAGCCGCCCTCGAAAAAGCCCCCCCACCCCCGCTTCGCAAATTCGCTTCGCCTCTCTCTCTCTCTCCCCCATTTTCCCTGTGCACGCGCGCGTCCGGGTCGGCCAGATAATGCGACTGTGCGCCCGCGCGCTCCCCGGAATATGACGGATTGCGCTCGCGCGACGTGACGCTTGCTCCGTGACGATTGCGCCAGCGCGCGATCGTAAATTTCCAGGCTGCGGTTTTCGGTGGCCCCGCGGCTCCCGCGCTCTATGCATGCATGTATGTATATATACGTATATTCGTGATTTAAATACGCGAGAGAGGGAAATGCATATATCGAGCGGGGAGCGCGCGGCCCGGCTGAGTTTTCGATTAGCTGCGCGAGCGCACGTGAGCTTTCGAATTATTTCCGAGGCTTGTTGACACTGGAGCGACGAGGAATCGGGGAGCTGGCGCACGTAAGGGTGAGAATTTTTGGTCTAGCGCTTGCTGTGGTGTGGAGAAGATTAATTGCGCTTCGCGCTCCCGCGTGATTTATTTTGGGTTGTATGGCGGCTGTGTGTGTGGTTTTGCTGGTTTTTTGCGATCGAGATCGCGGTAATCGACCGCAAAGGTGTGAATTAAAAGCAAATATGTGCTTAGTTGATGGGGAAGAGTTTTGGAGAGGGTTGGGAGAGCGTCTTGTAATTTTGGGTTTCGGTAGGATTTGCTGATTAAAGGAGAAATTGATATTTATGGTATCAGTGATGTCTATTGAACGTTGGGATGTTTAATTGTTACCAGTTAATTTCATTTCTAATTTTTATAAAGTAGAAATTCATTTATAGGCCTAATTTTTAGAAGGAGCAAGATCTTTTCTAAATCTTAAAGAAGCTTTAGAGATGATGATTAGTCTTACTCCTTCCTTTGAGTAGCCTTTTGGCAATACGTTGATAATCGTGGTTAAGACTTTAGTAGGTTTGTCGCATACATTATCCATATGGATTAATGGGCTTAATCTTTGAAATCTTTTTAGATATTATCTTAGGCCTAATTAACTGTCATCATTATATTGACAACAAAGCAACCTAGTCAGATCCTAATTAGACCCTTTTTAATGTTCTACTAGGACCGGTTAATTCACGTTGTAAACACGAACATATTGATTTTTAAACAAGCTAATTAATATTAACACACAACCCAACTGCATTATCCCCGCTAAAATCCAAACAAACTACCCGTAACTCGCACCCAGTCCAACCACCTGGTATTCATCCTCCATCCTCGCCGCATTAATAACGCTTTCCACCCTCCGATACACATCTCCGCGCGAAAGCAGACTGCAAATCCGACCGCGGAACGATAACAACAACATATGTCCTCGGCCCCCCTACAACCACCCCACACACAGTCCCATCCCCCCTCAAAAAATCACTCAATCCGTCCATCGATCAGCCGAAATCCTCTGGCACCTCCCTGACCAGCGAGTTCCCAACTCTGGTCATAATCCACACACTTGGAGCTCTCCTTGGCTCCACGTGTCGTATAGATCAATTACCCGACTCGCACGTTGCACTGACTGCTGGCAATTTATTAGATTAATCGCGCGCGGGAGGAAGCGCGCGAGCTGCCATCTTTCTCTTGGCTTCTAGGAAGCCCGGCGCAGGCAGAGCGCTGGGGGGCGTCGTCCATATGGCAGGAAGTGGCCAGGTGTTGCGCGCGCCCGAGGGAGAACCGGTGTGCTTGTGTGTGTGGGTCAGGGAGACGTTCAGAGTATATGCGTGAGTCGGGTGGATTATATGAAAAATAACGGAGTACAACAGGGGGCTCGTTGCCTCTTGGTACAGTATCGAGTGGAGTGCGAAGTTTATCGCTGCGCGTGGCTGGAAGTAGATAGAGGATGGAGAGATGAAAAGGGATGAATGGCCTCGTGAACAGAGGAACGGCCGGGTTAAGAGAGGTCCTTAAAGGTGTCCTGGAGGAGGAGAGCGAAAAAACGGCTGGCTGCTGAATCGAGGCTGATGCTGAAAAGAGAACGGCCACGGAATGCGCTGGCTGGGTGCGCTATGGAGAGAGAACATAATGCGTATTGTTTCCCGGTAGGTATTTCTTTCGCATGGATATTGATTAAGGCTCTTGATAACGAGCTTTTTGCTCCAGTTTAACAAAAGTATCAAGATCGCGCCGTACCACGAAAAACGATCAAACGACTTTGTTTTAATAGCGGAGGATATATGCCGAGCAGAAATAATCGTTCCACTGCAAATAGAAACGTGAGCGCTCCTTATATCAGATCTTGCATTTTTATTCCTTACCAGGCGCTTTTATATCATTGCCTCAATTGCGTATATCGGACTCCCATTGCGCCAGACACGTTGAAAAGTGTATTTTCTGTCCGCGTCGCGCGAGTTCTAGGTACACCGGAGCAGAAGCCATACGCGCACAAGTGCCTCTCGTCGACGGTTTCGCAATGACAAAATTAAACGACAAAGAGCCTGTAACAATCGCGCGAGCTCTCTGGAATAAAGGAGAGGCGGACGCGTAATAGACAGCTGTCCCTCAAACAATCGACATACTGCACTCGTTTCAGCTACCGGCAGCGCAGCGGGATGACGCTGAAGCACAGGATAGAAGAAGAAAAAACCTAAACAGGAGACAAAGAGCGAGTCCACTCTGAGACAGTTAGAGCTCATCATTTGAAGAGAGCGAAAGTATATACGCGCGCTGGTACGGAAAGGAAAAAAACGGAAAGAGGAAACGAGGCAGACGTAGCTCTCGGAAGTACAGAAGAGCAGAAAACGCGAGGGCTTAATCGAAGGGGTTAAAAGGGAGTGGTGAGCATTCTGAAAAATTAATGAGAAAAGACTGCGTGCGCAAGTGGCGTCGGCGTCGGTGCCTTTTAGCTATTTTCAGAATTACCGAGGACCGGCGCGCCAAATTTTGCGCGAGGGCGGAGAGAGAGGGTTGATTATGCGACGCGGGTATGATGAGACGCCGGGCCGAGAATTGCGTTTGTAAAGCATTTTTAATTTTCTGCCTGATGGGGGTCGGCCTCCCGAGAAAATGCCCGGCACTGTATACATTCCGCCGGTTTTCTCCTTTTTGTCGTCGGTGTTTTACGTGGGGGGTGGGCCGCGTTATAAAGGATGGGACTTTTATTTGCCGCTTTACTTGGAGAAGGTACTCGGATAATGACTTTGGACTCGTGGTTTTTCTGTTTTGTAATGGACCGAGTGTTGCGGATGAAAAATTTAGTTTTTAGGGATGTTGGATGTTTACGAGATAAAAAATTTCTGAGCAACTGCCAGCGTTTTTACATAGTGACAGACAGACTGCATTACACGAACTCTTTACGCGAGTTCGTGTAATGCAGTTATTTACAAGAAACAGCTGCATAGTGGCCAGGCATCACGCGTAATTAAAAGAAACACAAAGTAGAGAAAGATCCTTTCTACGAAAATGCTGCAAATTAAACGAATTAAAAATTTTAAACGGTTAACGAGGCCTTTCGTGTAATGCCGCCAGCGCTACAGTTTTTCGCAACGCTTTTTTTCATTTTCTCTCTTCAAAATACAAAGTTCCGCGTGTATAAGCGTGTATGACTCGCGGATTCAAGCTCTCTGTGTGACGTAATTGCTTCTACTTTTTTGCCCGGCTTTATTTCGCTTGTTTCTCCTATTCGTTTTTTTTGCTCTCGGTTGTTTGAGACTCTCAAAAAATCTAGATAAAAATGATGAATTAGCACTATATGAGAGAAAAATGCTCTGTTAATTTTTTAGTTTCACGGAACTGCATGCGAATTCATGATAAAGTGATAAGATTACATAAAGTTTCTTTTAAACTGCTGATAACTAATTGCTAAACTGTTAAGATGATTCTCACAGGTATATCTATTTCTAAAAACATTGAATGAATAGTTTTATAATTAATCTAATTTCTAAATGAAAAGTTTTTCTACTTAAATATTTTTAAAATGTTTCTTTTAATTAAAGCATAGCTTTCGTAACAACGTATATCCATTTTATACGGAAGCTTATAATGGTGTAGTTCCAGATTCCATTAACCCAAACTTAATAATGGATAAACATTATATACGTATATAGAGAAACATTATATACGTTTATAAACTTTTCAATCCCTTAAACGACTAAATGAATCCGCATGAAATATTAATACATACAAAAATAATAATAAGTTTGTTTTTAAAAATTAGAACTTCCTCTTGTAATAAGATGTTTTTCTAAATAATGCTTGAACGATGCTTTGGCGAACAAACATATTACAGTTGACTTATTATACATGTAAAAATGCTAAAATAACTCATTATTAGTATAAAAGCAAAAGTCAATCAAATATATATAACACATTTTATTACATTACATAGCAAAAGTTAATAATAGTTTTATCAAAACTTATATTTTTTCTGTGCTACGAATTCATTTTTGCTATAGAAGTTAAAATACATTTTATTGTAATATGTTATAAAAATTAATAAGTTTATAATAATAGATATAACTGCATTAAATCTCGTCATAAATTGAATATACCTCCATTTTGACATAAATTATAGTATTTTTTCTTTGAAACATAATAACCCTAGCCCATTTTCCCACTATACAATAATTTGATTTTTTATTCCCAGGATTTAGGCCAGGCCAGTCTCCCCGAAATCCACAGCAAAGCAAACTCATTAAAACCGTCAATTCAGCGTTAATGAAAACGTCCATTCGCATTATTCGAAAATGTCTCATTTAGTAAGATAAGCCCATTTATACAAAAGCGCCGTCGCGAGCGCACGAACACTGGCTTTGAAGCGCGCGGCGCCGATCGAAAAAGCGGACCCTGCTTTTGGCATCGCGTGCGCTCATTCCAGGCCTCTCACCCACGCACACAGCAGCGGCCGGCTTTTTCGAGCGCGATAAATGACGAGGCGCATTGTGCGACAAGTCCGGCTCATCTGCGCCGCGTCACCGCGAGATAACGTCGCTTTTCATGCGCCCGGCTCTTTCTCTCTCCCGGGACAACTTTTACATTAGTCCTTACTAATAAACGAACACACAGGCATAATACGCAATGAGAAAGAAAAAAAAGCCGAGCGTGCGTTTTGTCGGCGTCACGGACAATGCTCGGTAAATTATATTCACGATAATTGTCGTATCGATCGGCTGGCTGTGTGCGTGTTATACGCGCGATTTCTGCATTCGAAAACGCGCTACGAAAGCGCGGGGTGGTTTTCGTTGGTGTATTATCGCGGAAGGTGCTTTGCATAAAATGTTTGCCTTTTAATTGATCGGGATTGTTGAGCTGCTTATCGAGATACACGCCGGCGCTGTTGGTAGCGCGTTTTTCGAAAATTTTTTTTTCTCGGCTTTGCATTATGTAAATATGCGGCGCGGTGAAAATGCCAAAGATCAGAGATTAGAAAGTGCCACGGGAGCTGTAACGCGCTCAGCTTCGCCCGCTCAAATGGGTGTGAAATCCAAATGGAGGCTTGTAGTTGCGGCAAACCTCGTGGAATAATTTCATCAGTGATGAAATTACTGAACTACATGTAACTGTAATCAAAATCATTTCTGAACCTTTTAACGTTCTGCCTACTTTCATCAGCCTTAGGCAATCATCCAAAACGATATCACAAATAATGATAACGAAATAACTACCGTAGAACACAAAGCCATTTTTCCAACATTTCTCCACAACCAAACCCCTCGGGTAAACAACCCACCCAATCGATCGCACTTAAAAAAAAACTCAAAAAAAAAAAAATTTCTCGAACATCATCTAAAATTTCCCTCGCGTAAAAGCCTTTTTGCCCCGAGTACTAACGAGCCCCCCTCGCGCGAGCTCGGCGCGCATTTCGTATATATATCTTCAATCAGCCGTACGCGAATGTTCCCGTAAACAAACAGCGCCGGCTCGTCAAGGCCCTCGAGTGCGCCGAGCGCCCTTTTATCATTATCCGATCACAATTAAGGGCCTCTTATCAGCCTCGCCATCGCTGCGCATATAATTACGAGCATTTAAAATGGCCCGTGCATGGCGTGCGGGCGACAAAAGCCGATGCGGCACGCAGCTCTCGAGGGCTCGTGTGTGGATGTATGTGCGTGCATTTCAAGCCGATGTTTTAAAGAAGCACGTAATCACCGATATTAGTTTTTAATATAGTGCGGGGGGTGTTTCTGGCGCGTTGTGGAAAGTTGATGATGATGGAGCGGATAATTAGGTGATAGACGTTGCGCAATGGAGGGAATGGTTATGTAGGTTGTTTTTACAGACGGGAATGTTGTGGCGGCAGATTTCAAAGGTTTAAGTTTATTGGGTTAAGATGGGTCCGTATTTCAGAGGCTGGGAGAGTGCATTGCCCCTCGCCTGTTGAGCGTCTTTGCTAAATGACGCCAATGTGCAAGCAAACATAACCTCAATTTGTATAATGGTTGGGTAAACCGAGCTGCATTTGAGATCATTTTTCATACGTTTAAGCGAGAGTTGGCTTGAGTGAATTCTTTTTTCAATAAATATTTGACGTTAAGTAAGGATTCCAGATTGAAGTATAAATGGCATGTCGTATGTTTCAATAAAGTAAAGTCTATATAGTGCTTTCGTATTGTACTTTTTCCTATCCTACAATCAATCTTATTGTACTGTACTAACGTTTCTCCAACTACGCAAAAACAATCGCGATATCGACAATAAATATTGAATAGTTAGTAAAAAAAACATTCGAACAAATAAAACTTATCGATGCACATATCATATACGTTTATCTGCTAGATTTATTCTCTCCTGCCCTCTCACTCCCTCCTCTCTGGAGTTAAAACGCGTTCAAGATAAAAGTGGGTTCGCTAGGAAACGCTTTCAAGAGCACGTATAACTCTAAACATTCAGCGAACAGTAAACATAAGAACTTCGTATTTTGTAGACCGAAATCCAAACGATAAACTCGACGAAGCCCAAATAAACGGAAATCTGAAGGAGCACCAGGCATCAGCCCTTTCGAGTGGATTATATACACGTGTACGTGTACACGTGTACAGCCAAGAGAGCAGGAAACTCTGAAAATTCGAAAGTGCTCGAAATCGTGTATATGTACTGAGGATAAAAGTAGTAAAATAGAATTTTTTACGGAAAAATGTCTGTCTTTACTCGGTAATATATTTTTTAATGATTTATAGTTTTAATGTTGGGTTTAAGAGAAGCAGATGTATACAATATATGGCAAATACGTTCTTTATGTTATACTCTCTCTTGCGCCATCAGACTCAAAGTTACTTAATTGACTTACTCTCAGAAACCCTAGGCTTTAAAAGTATTATTATTATTATGAAAGATTGTTTATGCATACATGAAAGTGCGCGTGACTGATAGTAGATGATTGTATTTAGTTCTATTGACTATATGATCTCATAAGAAAAGATTCCGTATATACAATATTGTAAGATAAATATTATCTAAGACAATTTCCCAGTAGTCTTTCAGGAAAAATTAATTTTTGTATACGAATCAATAACAATTAACATAACTATCAATTACACAGTTTCAAACTAATAGACCTACAGTCTACCGGGCTTAAATATTCAGACCCTCAACACCCCGAGCTCCAAATCCCACACCCGCAAAATGACACGTCGCACGCGCCGTAAAAGCGATGATTTCCCAGACAAAACATCTGTTTTCCTTCTCCTCAGCATCCTCATCCAAAATTCAAGAATCCCCTCCACGCTCGCGCTACTGCACAACTCTCGAACAAAGGGCAAAGCAGCAGCAGCAGCAGCAGCACACGCTTATACGCTCCCACAGAGCCAGAGAACGAGCGCCGAGGGGGACAGGCTCAGCAACGGCGGCGCCGGCAAAGAGAAAGCGAAGGACTCACCTTTTGTGCCTTGCAGGCGGCTGCCAGAGGCAGGACGTCGTGCGGATGGGCCGTGTGCCGGTCGCGCAGACAAAGCCCGCAGGCCGCGATCTTGCAGAGGGCGCAGTACAGGCTGAGGCTCTCGCCGGCGTGCTCGAGGCAGCCGGGGTTGCCGGAGTCGTGGGCGCCGTTCGAGCCGCGCGAGCCCCGGTTGAAGCTCGAGCTGGCCCAGCTGCCCTGGGCCGGCACGACGCTGTGGGCCGCCAGCGGGCCGCGCTTCGGGTGGCAGGACTCGCGGCAGCTCTCGCAGTAGAGCACCTGGAATTTTAGAAATGGTTTGTGGTGAGTGGTGGGATATTGGTAGTATGCTGGGTTTTTTGAAAGAAAGTATTGTTTTGTTTTAATAGGTTTTTAAGATATTTAATATGTTTGTATAATTATAAATATTCTAGAAAATATAAAAATTCTTTTCACTCTTTCCAACGGAATAAAACAGATTTACAGTCATGTTTTCTCTTTATATTTATATTTGTTACGCATGAAAGTTCAATAAAAACGTCGTCGCATCGTCATAGCACAAAGCTTGCAAAAAAAACATCGTTGCATCATTGTTTTATGTGTTTACTATGTCAGTGGAAATATATGCCAGTGCTGACAAGGCACTGCAGACTCGCGTTCTACTAATAAAACTCATCCAAACATAAGTACACTGTAATTACGGTTGATGTAAGCAATTGCGGCAGAAAATATGGCTCGAGTGTTTTTAAAATTTCAGTGAAAATGCTGTAGCTCTAATTTCAAAAAATATACTTTAAGCTACTTTTAAGGAGGTTCTATAGAATAGACTTTATAAAGCGAATCATTAAAGAATGAATTTCCACATAGAAATTGTATTCTCAGAAATGGTAAAAATAACTGAATGACGTTACGTACTTAATGGGAATATAACAAGCACCTTGATAGAAATCTAAGATTGCAGTGCTACTCTAAAGATATTTTGCAAACTACTAACGTTGTAAAAATAAATGTTGTTATGTTTGTTTTTAATGATACTTTTGATATTATCTAAATGTTTGATTTTACGAATAAGCTTATACAAATCCAATTCATCAAAAAGTAAAACTAAAACGAATTTCAAATATTTGATACACGTATTTACTACAAACTGTTAATACTTCATTAACCAAACACAAATTCACGGTCCACTGAAAATATACAATTACAATCCGAAATTCAATTTACCCCCAATCATTTCATAATTAGATTACTTTAAACTAAATGAACCCTCGCTGCCTGTACAAGCTGCCTAGTAAAACGATCTCGCTCCTCAACAAAGCGAACTCGAATCTGTTCCTTCCGCGCGCGGCTTTTCCTCGCTTAACGCGCAAAATCCAATTTAACTTAACGACTGTCGCGCGAAAATTCACGATCGAGGCGTATTATTGATTTTTCCCGGCGGCGCGCCGGGCATTTCAAAGAAAGAGCGCCCCGCCGCATGAATTTCTGGATCTGTTGTGTTGACCTTCTCCATTGCGCCAATGTCGCCATTGTGCGATCGTAACGACGCTGCGCTATGGGGGGAAAACCGTAAAAGTGTATAAAGGGGCTCTTTAGAGCGGCGTTATGCGAAAATCGCTTTGTACATTCGCCGGGAGGAGAAATAAGTTAATTTGCTACGGGTGGCAGTGTTGGTGCGGCGACTGGGCTTTGGGTTTTCGGTAACGATTTTTGAAAATGTTTGCTCATTTTGTGTGTAATTGCAGGGAACGAGGGGATTGTTTGATGAAGCGAATGAATAGTTATTTGACCTTTGGTAATGAAAATTCTAATTATGGTCTTAATGAAATTTCACAAGGTTTATGCAATGAAAAGCGATCAATGTTTTTTATACCGAACAGTATTTTTTAACGTATTTCTTTATTCAGTTTGGTTGACAAAAGAATATCACATTGCCGCGAGCGATAAAAAAATTAGCTCGCCTTGTTGAGCAAATACTGAAGTTTTTTATGACTTTAATTCGCGATGCGAAATTACGTATATACGTGCCATTATAAAGTCACGCAAAGCTGTATTAATAAAAACGCGCCGGCTCCAATTGCCTATACGATACGTATATTTGAGCCATTTATTACAAAATGGAAATAAATTCGTTTTTTTCAATATCGAGCCAATATGCCCGTCGAAGAAAAAGCTCAAGCGATAAACGGTTTGGCAGACTAGAATTAATTTAAAACTGATTTTTAATTTCTTACTTTCACAGCAGTAATAATTGACGTGTACACATAGTTGCATGAATATTTCAAAAGTTCAAACGATAAACTGTTTGGCGGACTAGAATTAATTTAATTTAAAACTGATTTTTAATTTCTTACTTTTACAGCATGAATAATTAACGTGCACAATACAAACTTACACGAATATTTTCTAATTATACATTTATTCTTTCAAGCGCATGAAAAACACGAACCCCCAAACAATAATAATCAACAACTGGTAAAACGCATTTGAGAAAGTGTTTCCCGAAAAAAAACTTAGTCCCCATTTTATTTCTTTCCAATACCCGCGCGCTTCCCAAATAGAAATCGATCGCTTTTCTCCTTTGTGAAAATCTAGCGGCCACTCTAATCTCCTATCGAAAACAACCGACCGATCAAACGACAAAAACCCCACGTAAAGAAAAACCGACGCCGTTCGCTTTCGTCGGAGAGAGAGAAAAAGTCATCGAAGCGACGCCACACGGGAGGAGACAATTTCACAATGAAAAGAGCTATGTAGCGCGCGAAAAGCTGTAACCGCTTTTATATGGAGCAATCGATTTGACGCCTCGCGGCTTCGGGTTTCAAGTCATTGAATATATATAATGGGGCCTCGAGGCATTACGCCGATCTCGCTGGCTTTTAATGAAATTGCCGAGGTTCCGATCGGAGGAACGCGGCCCTATACGTCAATTTGCTTAATCAGATGTCTAGAGTTTTGATTATTCGGTGTGGAGGATTGGTACATGCGGGGCGAGGCTTTAGGAAGGTCGTGGTAAGATTTGTAATGAATGGGCGATATTTAGTGCAATATATTGTACAGTTTTTTTGTTTGTAGGGTGTACAATTAAATGAAAAAAGGGCATCGGAGTAATTTTGTTCATATAATTTTATCTGTTACTGTACGTGAAAGGATAAACAATTGCGTATAATATTAGAGTATAATCTTGACAAGAAAACTGGTTTTATTTTATTGCATCAGCATATATTTCTCTAATGCCTAGTTTTTTTAATTAAATAAACACGTATGTTTAATTGATGACAAACGGAAATTTATGTTTAATTAGAAAAGGATTTTTTAATTAATTCAACTGAAACACACGATGTTTATTTTTCTTCTTAATCATTTTAGAAGAGAAGTTTTTCGAAACTCCGCGAAATTTGAATAAGTAAATATTTATTTAGACGTAGTAAGTTACGAGAAAAAGAAAGTGTTCAAGAGTATTTGGATGCTACTTGGTGGAGAGACGAAATACTCAATGACTAATGTTACCACATGCTCGTTCTTTCTTAAAAATAATCGTGTAAACAGAGATACCTCTGTTTATACGAGCTCTTATCACTTCTCCAAACACTATCCTTTTGAGAACTGCGATGATACGTTCACGTTAAATTGCAGTTTTGTTCTATAATCTCTATTCATTTGAGGTTTCTATTGATTTTTCATTACTTACACAAAGCTTTCATTGACCACTGTGCATAAAATAACTTTTAAACAACCGATGACTATATAAGCTGTATTATACAAAACCGAAAGTACCAACGTCATAAAACTCCAATTCAAAAATCCTCAACAAAACCATATCCCCAAAAAAAATCCAAACAAAAACCCTCCCATTAAAACTCGGCGTTTTATAAACTTTCCCAACAGTACGAATTGTTTTACACAGCCGCTCTCGAATCAAAGTTATTCATTTGCTCGCGAGCAAGATTATTAAATCCCGGAGCATTCACGGGGCCAGGCCAGCCAGGCACTTCGTATAATTTCCCCGACGCTCGCGCGAAATTCCGGGGCGAACTTTTGCGCTTTTCACGTGCGGATAATTCGATTGGTCTATTAACGTCACGCGGGCGAATTTTCAAAGGCGCAGAGAGCGCGAAACGTAAAAACGTCCATCAGAGTTTTCGATGTGCGCAGCGACGCGCTTACCGAGTCACGCAGAGCTACATTTCAAAGCGAAATTGTACGCTCGTGCAAACGTTGCTGCGGGTTACTGATTTTTTTCTCTCGCTCAGTGCTCGTTTTTTTTTCGGAGAGAGTGAAAACTGAAAGAGACTGGGTAGTTACGCGTGCGCGGGCACAGGAAGAACTTTTTCTTTCAGCGCGGTGATGAATAACGCCGGGAACGTGTTTGATTATGAATTGGATGAAAGTTCCGCGGCGGAAGAGTTTGGGAGTGAGGTAATATTTTATGAATGAAGGCTTTCGATAATGAGCTGGTATAGAGGTGTATTTGTGATTGGAGGAATTAAGCGCGAGCTAGTGCCTTAGAATTGGCTTTGTTTATTTGTGATTCTTTGTAGTGCGAGTATAACGGGGAAATCGGTTTTTTGTCAGGCAGTGAATCAGCTTTGTCATTCAATAGTAAATAAATGTTATAAATATATAAAAATTCATCAGATAATAAACATCAATAAAAAATAAAAAGGTTCTCCGAATAATAATACATCCTTATACCTAATGAAGATAAAAAACAACTGTAGCCTTGCCGATTAATCACTCAAACCGTCTAATACTGATGGACAGCTGATTAGAGAAAACATAACCTTGAAATCCGTTCCGATTCCTTTTAGAAATACAAAAACAAATCAGTATACAGTAAAAAAAAATTAATCCTAACTAATATCTAAATACTATCAAAAAACTTCCACGAATTCCAAGATTTCCTAGAACCCTCAAAACCCAAGAACTCACCTCGCACTGCTCGCAGGCAACGGTCGCCTCCTGGGGCTCCTTCTCGCACATCTGGCACATGAGCTTCACGTTCCTCGCCTCCACGTATTTGTCCACGATTCTCTGCATCGCCCTATACTTCGGCAAATTGTGCGCTCCCCCATCGTCAAAAAACACCGTCTTCTGGCACACCGGACAGGACAAACAAAGCGTGCCACCGCTCGGCGGGAAGCAGCCTCCGTTGCCCGGCGTGCCCACGTAGCTACCCGGCCTCGATCCAGTAGACGTACTACTGCTGCAAACAACACCCGAATCCGTCTCCGAGAGTATGGACAGCTTATCGGCCTCCTGATCAGAGCCTGGGGCGCCGTTGTTCGAGGTGGTCGAGTCGGCGCTGGACTCCGGGGGCGAGTCCGGCGGCGCCTGCATGCCCACGGCGCAGGCCAGGCACAGGCCGTGCCAGCAGGGCAGCAACACCGGCTCGCTGAAGAACTTCTTGCATGCCGGACAGCGTAGCTCGTCCTCCATCGTTAGACCGTTCTGTTTTTTCCTCTTCTTCTCTATACCGGCCTGCCGATGGAATTTTTTTTCGAGGGCTCGCTGGAACTGGTTTTCAGAGCGGGTTTCGGCTCATAGTTTCCGAGGAGGATCTATGGATACACCGCTTTGGTTTACCGTGGCTCCACGTGAACTCTCTTGTATATATACACTGACACCGCGTCGTTTTCACTGTAAACGTTCTATCGTTTTGTTTTTTTCTGCACACTGAATATTTTTTCCACTGTTACTTCACTATTACGAAGGCCGATCGTTCCTCGGCCGATTATCCACCGAGAGCTCGCGCAACTCCGCTCTTATCGAGCCTATGATTAATCTCTCGCCGATCGAGAGCCGCGCTTAATAACAGACGCGTGTCCGGTATACGCACCTCCAAAAACACTACATCAACCGCACAATCTCGTTGCGCAACCTATAACAAAAAGCCCGCTATCTAATTAGCCAAAGTCGCTGCTCTAAACCCCACACCTATACAAACGTATACAAATACCCAGCATTCAGCGGCCGATAAGGAACCCTATTCTCGCGGCGAGATGCACGTGGGAACGGCGCGTTCCCTCCTCCGGCGATAATAATAATAAGGTCAGGGACGCCCGGTGTACACACAAGCCGCGCTCTCTCTTGCTGCGCTTTTTTTACTGTTTTTCTCTCCAGTGCTTCTTTGTTGATCCCCCCCACCCCGGTAATACAAGCTCCGGATGGAAACGTATAAACCGAACTCTCGGCGATCAATCGTTTCTTCGTCTCCTCGCTCCGTTAGCTCCTCGTTTTTCCTGCGCTTTAACGATCCCGCGCGGCTTTTTTTACTACCAGTAAAGTAAGGACGAAGGCCGCTGCTGCACTGGAGCGGGCTCCGAGGAGATCGAGCCGGAAGCGCCGGCGGTCTGCATGCCTCCTCTCTGCTTTTTCAGCGCGCTTTTTTCGCGGGGCCCAGCATCTGCCGCACTCGTCAGCTGCTCTCTCTCTCTCGTCGATCTCTCACATTTTCGCTCCGTGATTTCGGAGCACGCGCCCAAGCGGCTATCCCCTCGTTTTTTTAACACCGACGAAAGGAAGTGTATACACGCTTGGCTAGTATATTTAATCCAAACACACACGCACTCGACTCCAACTTCTTCAATGGCAACCGTAGGTAAAAAAAAAGCGCGCACTGTGGAAATATATACACGCACGGGTGAAAAGGTGAGCGCGCTCCGCCACGGGACGATGTCGCTCGGCCAGCCGTCGCCGGGTTGACTGACTCGCGGCGCGCGCGACTGCGAGTCTCTCGCGCGGCGCTGGCGGCGCTGCGGTGCTAGTGGTATAGTGCGCGAGTTTACGGAGTCAAAGAACTGCCGCGCGCGCGCAGCCTCGCGCGCCGTACGCACGCCGGTTGGGGTATATATATAGTTGGGCTCCAGGTGCGGATGATGTGCGTTGAGGTGTGTGGGGTGCTGGCTGGTTTGGGATGGGGTTTTTGGTTGGTGCGTTTGGTTTGGTAGAGTTAGGTGTTGTATGGATGATTGATGGCGTTGCGATGAGAATTATTATGTTATACGCCGAGAAAGATATTTAGGATACTTAATTGAATCAATTAATTATTTTTTTGATTGAACAAATTTTTAAGTCAATCAATTAAACTTTTATTGTGAAGGCAAAATTTTTTTCTTAGTATAGTTTTTGAATTGAGAATAATTTCGCTATTAGCATATCAGTATTATAAATTAACGTACTGCGATATATCGGAACGACATTGAAAGCAACGTTTTTTTTCTCAGGTGTCTGTTTGTTCTCGCGCTTAAAAAGATCATTGATAAATATGAAAATAGGCGAAAAGTTGAATAAATTTCTTATTACACATTGTGATTACATCAAGTTTTTTTATAGCATCAAAACATTATTGTTGTAAACTTTTGAAAGCGTTCTACTTAAAAAGACGTAAATTATACTCACTATATATACGAGTCAAGGTCTAAACAGTTTTATTAGGTCTTTTCATAATATTTCAGAATTCCGCGTCTAGAAATTCGACCAAATTTCTTTTTACAGAATGAAAATGTTACACGCAAAAAATTTTGTATCAGATTGCGTAATAATATGCTTCAAGAGAAACTCCTCTTATTACATCACGAATTCAGACCATGAGAGCCAATGACCTGCTCCGTTTTTGGCAAGCTCCCCAAAAACAGAGCTACATGAGTGTACCTGATATTAAAACGTGTTTTATAATTTATTCAAAGGGAACGTATCAAACTCAACTTATAATATTAAAAAAATGTTGTAAACAACACTGTATTTATATAATGATAATTTATGCATGCTATTAGACACGCATAAATCTATGTCATGCTAACTCAAACAAAAAAACGAAAACAAAAAACTCTTAAAAGAGAAAAACCTTTTTTTTTCATTTCTTTTATTTTAAAACAAGCATCGGTAAAAAAATTGTTTGTAAGTAATGAGTGACCAAAAGGAAACAGCTTTTGTATGCGGGTGGTATAATCGTATTCGTGTCACGGGCTACTTTTCAGTGGTCCTTAAAAGGCCGAGGACGCGCGCATACATCAAAACCCATTGAAAAGTGCTTAGTGTCTGTACCGACCATATTTTTAAAGCAGACTCATATAAATTCATTCTTTCTATACAACCTCTCATTCTCAAGAGAGTCGAGCTGTAAAGAACTTAAACATAACAGCTAATAAACGTTTATTAATGATAAAACCAGAAACTATAAACTAACTCATCAAACCCAATCAAATCCACATCTTCCCCTAATAAAAGCAACAAACCGACGAAAAATCCAACTCCAGGGCGAAGCAGACCCGCGCTCCGGCACTGCCCGCGTTTTTCCGTATATATACCCGCACACGGCCATCACACAGCCCCGCATCTCTCTCTCTTTCTCCTTCACATTGTACACTTATACTCCATAGTCACAGAGAGCTGCATATATACAGACTCAGCCGCGCGAGATGAGCGCAAGAATACACAGACTATACCTCTCTCTCGCTCGCGCGTAAAGATTACGAAAAAAAAAGTAAAGGATCAAGCTGAAAAGTAGAGGGGAGGTGAACAAGGCCGATTGCGATAGCGAATCTCTGCGAGCGCGCGCGTCTGGATATGCAGGATGCGAGCTCGGTAACCGCGACGCGTGTATTATTTCTTTTTTTTGCCCTTATCTTTTTATCTTAGCGCGCGTTTACGGCTTTGATATTCGTTCCCTCTATGGCCTGCATGGCGAGAGCGCGGATGTGTGTGTTTGTATGGGAGGGAAGGTGATGCTGCGTGATTGTATAGTCGCGTGCGGGTTTGTTGATGGGTGTGTGAAATTATGGAAATTTTGGATTAAGGTGAGGAGGTTGGTTTTTGGGTTTTTCGTTTGGCAGGATAATGTTGGTACTAATTTGTGGCTCGTTCGGTTGTGATAGAGTTGGAATTCATGTAATATTAAGCTGTTAACTAATGATTAAAGCCCTGGTAGAAATTTAAAATGGTTATATATATCAAGAAATAATATTGAATCCATTTTATCTAAGGTGAAACTGTAATTTATTAAATGGAATCATTTTTACTAAGGAGCCAATCCATTATTTTGGACCGATTATACCATATTTGGAGCTCCAGGGCCCACAAATGCCCTGAAACGCCGGGACAGATAATATTCCATATTTTGGGCCAAACGCCCCTTATTAGTTAACAATATTTAACACATGACATTTTTAACGTCACTACGTGAATTTTTAAGATATAATTGATTGCCCTCTACAAGGCTTCTCAATGATACGAAGCGCGTCGAAACCATCAGCGGAACCATCTTATAATATGTAGTCTTTTCTCATGCTGCAAACAAATAAAAAGAACTCGTACTCTTTTATGCTTTTTATTTTTATTTTTATTTTTATTTAAATGATAACAAAAATGTATTCAAAAGTAAATATTACTAATAAATTACATTATAATAATTTGTGAGAGTATACTTAATTTAGATCCCATTATTTAATTGGTATATCTGAATTATATCTATATGTGGCTTCTCAAAGTAACTGATCAAGAACATTTTTACTGTTTTTTTTTCTACTTAATAATTTTTTTATTAAAATGTATAGCTATAATCAGAAAAAACATGTTAAATCCAAATAATTAAAAATAATTAAAACTATACTTATTTAGATTAAAAAAAGGCTTATTTGAAAAACTTGAGAGTTGTTATAGCTATAGTGTAATATCCTTATTAAATATCAACATTCCAATAAGTTTATATATTTTCTATCAAACTAGAGCACTCGAGATCTTCAAAAACTACGTAAACTCGGTTTTAAAGAAACGACCTTGTTCTTTTATAATGAAAACCAACAGATTTGTATTTTACGTTCTGTGTTTCTAATTTTATTTCTACGATTCAAAGAAAAGTAAGATTTTGATCTCACAAATTATTAAAAATCCAGTGTCACTTCCATCTAAGTACTCAAATCAAAATTGGTGCCTCCGATTCATTAATAAAAACGCAACCCTTTTTCTCGTCAACCTTTTGCGCGAAAAAGCGCACACGCATCAAAATTACCCAGCTATAATACTAACACCACTCACTTTTACGCGCTAATCGCATAAAGAACTCGAAAAAGAAAAGGAAAAGCCAAATAAAGATTAAACTCGCAACATCCCAGTCCTACATGCGCTCAAAGGCAAATCAAATCAAGGGACGCGGCTATATAAAGCGCGCGGCTGTGCGCTCGATTTTTCAGTTTACTCGCTGGCCGAGCTATAGAACAGGAAAGAAGAAACGATCAAACGGCGCGCGGAATCCAATAAGAGCATGTATTTGGGGGGCAACGAGCACACCTGGACGCCAAAGTGCACCTTTTTTCTTTCTTTTTTTATAGGCTTTGTCCGAATGCAAGTGAGTTGAGCGGGAGTAGAATCGTAACTGAGATTTTGATTATCAGGTACAATTACCAGATTGAAAATTTTGTATTTTGTCTAGTAAAAATAAGCTAATTTTTTGTAAAGAATGACGTGCCTTATTTGTATATTTTTTATTACTCTACTGCATCTTTTTTTTGTTAATGACTTTAAAATATTTTAGATTTTGGTAAGATTCTTATATAACTACTTAATGGTGAATGGATAAGATATTTTGTTTTAAAAAGGGCATGCTAATTTATTATACAATTTAAATATTAAATATATACAATTTTTTTACTTTTTACAGTGATAATTTAAAATTACACAGAGAATCTTGCAAATCACACAGTTTTCTTTTTAAAAAAATCGTTTATTTTCATTTGGCTGTCTTTTTTACTGCTCTGTTGAAACTTTGAATTTCTCTTTATCGAGTCGGTTTTACTTTTACCACGATTCCCATCTTTCTTTTCAACTTTTTTGTCGACTTCCATCGACGTACTCATTCTGGGTGGATCTTCCGCTTTTGTTTCTTCTTCTATTAATTGATCAAGAATATCTAAGTTTGAATTCTTCTTTTTAGGTGTAGCTGCAAATGTCATTTCTCCAAAAAGTTCTCCAAAAGTTTGTTTCTTCTTTTTAGTTGACGATAAAATTTTTTCGTCAGTCTTATCAACCATATCAGTCTTATCATCTTGGTCTTCTTTATTTCTCTCCTCTTCAACTTGCATTTCTTCTTCCTTCTCTTTATCAATTTGATCTTTCTTTTCATCGTTCGATTCTTCAGTGTCTACATTAGTTTCAACATTTTCTAACCATTTCTCAATTTTTTCTTCGATTTCATCCTCTTTTAATTTAGCAGCAGATGCATGCTTTTTGAAATCAAAATTAAATTTTGATTTCTCTTCTGAGGTTTTGCTACTTTCTTCATGCGACTTTTTCGTTGAGTTATTTTTGTCAGTTTTGAAATAATGTGTTAAAGGTTTGATTTTACTTCTGTTATATAAAAAAGGATAAAAATCCGAACGATTTTCAGCTGAGGCCTCTTGATATTGTGAAATTAAGGCAAATAATCGACCTGTAAAAACATTTTTATTTAATATTATAAACAAAGTTTGAAAAACATAAATAAAAAGTAAAACAAATTTAAAGAATATTTACTAATACACACCTGTATCTACATCATGTCTAATAAGGTGCCAGTACATATCAGCTATGCTGTCTCTTAAATTTACATCTCCAAATGTGAAGTATACCATTGATCGACCTGCTACTGCTGCTGCCATTAATTGAACTAGAACTTTTAACTGAGGATTTCCATGAAATGCACCACAACCCCAATTTCCAGTTGCAATAGCTGGTAAATTATTTGAAGATATTTCTGAACTAAATCCTACATAGGCCTTAGAAATAAAAGATTTTAATTGTAGATGTTATATATAATATTAATATTTTAAACAAAATTGAAAAGAAGTCAGACAGACAGTACCTTATTAAGTTCACGAATCACATTTCCCATATTAAACTGTACATTGGGCTGCTTAAAATATAATGCATCAATAGCTACAATGCAAGTCTTAAGTCGTCCACTGCTGTCTCTAGGAGTTTCATCAATGAAATCTCCTACCCATTTAAAATTATTACTATAGCCTGTGTATCGACTATATCTTTCAACTCCATTAATAATTACAGCTTCTGTATCATCTAAAGCTTCAGTTACCAACATTGTGACCATTAATTCTGGACAAATAACAAATCTTATTTCTTCTTGAACACAACCATAGTTTAAAACTCCACCACCGATGTACCTGTCAAACAGTCATTTAGAATGTATTTATATAATTTTTAACTAGATTTCTAAAGCTTATACTCTACAACTAGATATGAAGGCAAAAAGTAAAAATAAATAAATAAATAAATAAACTAACTTATTTGCAAAGTCGACTTGTAAGAGACCAGCTCCTTGGCATTCAATTGTGCCTTTGCCAGTAATATGTAATGGTGGTAACTTCAAATGTTGCTTATCCCATCTTGGGCAGTTCTTTTTAGGTATGTACCTTCTTTGTATTGTTATTGTACCTTCAGGTGCTGCGCTTTGAAAAATTTGATTATTATTTTAATACAATTTATCTGAAGTAAATATAAACAAAATGTGAAATTTAAAATATAATATATAAGCACCTTTTGATGTGACCCTTCTAAAATAATGAAAGATACATTTTAATTTTTCCATTACTGATTGACATCTTGAACGTTTTTCTTCTCTAAATGATGAAAATAATCTAGAATATAAAAGTAAATTATTATTAAAGTTTACAAATTTCTGATTACATTAATTATTTTTAAAAGATTAAAAAAATAAAATAAATTACTATTAAAATACCTATTAAAATTTATGTTAGGAAATGATCCATATTCAGACTGTGGATTTGTTGAATTGCGACGTGGAAATGTACATAAAAATGCATTAGCAAGTAAAGATGCAACTTGAAGTTGACTTAAACTTATTGATTTATTAGTATGTCGTTTTAATAATGGTATTGGACCAGTAATTAAATCAGGGAGTTGAAGAGCCAGTTGAGTAATTTTTGGTACTAAGGAACCTAAACACATTTCCATTTCTTCTTCGTCATTATACTAAAAATTTTTTAAATTATTAAAAATTTTCTCATAGTGAATATATATATATATAACGTAAAAATAAGTACTTCATTAAAAAAATGATGTAGTGCAGTGAAATCCCACCGCTCTGCATATTTATGATTGTAAGACAGAATAGCAGCTTCTAACTGTTGGCTGGACATGAAATTCTGCAGCAGTGCTTCTTGAATAACTTCCCATCGACGTCTAAATCCGCCTGATGTTTCATTTTCCTAAAGTGATAAAACAACACTCTTAATCCTTTTATTAGCTATATTCTTACTACTCTGACCTATATTTACTTACAGGATCCACTGGGTAAAGACTATGAGCAGAATGAGGCATTCGCACAAAATTTTGACTCCATTTATCCACTGCCTGAGCCGGGTGAGGCTTTGGAGGTCCTCGATTTGGAAGAGGTAACTGTAAAGATACATTATTTTATAAACAAAACATTATCTTATTATTTTTACGTCTAAAATTTTAATCAGCACTAATAAAGGTATTTTTTCAGAAAAATCATAGAAATACATACTTCAAATAAAATTGTATGAGAAGTTGATGGATGTATTGGAGGAAGATGTTGCCAGTCAAATGGTCCATGATGTTTATAAATTTCATCCATACTGATACCTTTCCATTCTGGATCTTCACTATTGAAATCTGGTTCAGCTAATCCGGCGGATGTTGAGCTCGCTAAAAAAATACAAGATTGCTGTATATAAACTAATCCAAACTATCTTTTCAAACAGATTTAAGAAAACAACAGATTTAAGAAAAAGAAATCAATGAAAAAAGTTAATCATACTTTCATCGGAAGTTCCAGCTGTAGAAATATTTGTTGCATTTTCAGCATCTGAAAATAATTCTGGTGATGGTAATTCCTCTTCTAATGACATTTTTAATTCCGACATATTTTTGTATAAGTATACAAAAGTAATCTGTAAATTATTGTACTATTAAATAACCTGTTTTGTATTAATTATTTCTTTAAATAGAAAAGTCGCTGTTTATTTTGATCGTCTATAACCTCGAATGTGCAAAATTTTTTTACTTACTTGTATTAGTGTAACAATATTACTTAAGAAGCACTTAAAGTATTAAAAAACTTTGTGATTTGATATAGTTTCATTTCAAATAAACAGAACAGCTTGTTTGTATATACTATTTAAAAATAATTTTGGGTTATTGTTGTCGGTGTTCGATCTGTCAGTGGAATAGCGCCAAAACTCAGAGGTTACAAAAGCAATCGTAAGATGGCATTATATGAAACTTTTTTTGAGTTTATTAATTATTTCCTAAGTTAGGAAGATCGGTAGACCGAGCCAACCGGGGTTTTTATGCATTTCATTTTTATTCAGATTTATATTCATAAAAAATTAAAGAAATTAATTAATTTTGATTATAAATTATAATTTAATTAGTCATCGATATTGAATTCATGAAGAAATAATAAAATGTATGTATTATTAGGTGATTAACTATATTTTTTAGATAAAAAATATTAACATATTTTTTTATTCATTAACTATGTATATATTTATACAAATTAAATTTATATAATTTAATAAAATTATCTTTTGGATAAAGTTAAAGTTCATATTATTCAGATAAAATTCGTACCCTGACGTGGGTGCAATTCCGATGGAATAGTTAATTCTGCCTTTCCTGTTGGAAGTGGTGACTGCCGCCAAATGTGGTAGAACCTGTGAGGAGTATGAACCTACTGAGGGTGAGTCTATATCATACAGGTAAAATTACAGGCTGCCGTACCTAACTCGGCATCGAACTACTGCGAGGAAGTCAGCGAAAGAAAAAATCGGATGGAACGAGAAAGCAGCGGTACTTAGACGCGTCGAAGAAAAAAAAATATAAATCGATTGCACTTTATTATTTTATTTATAAAGCTACGTGACTGTTGTTACACCTTGTTTAAGTTAGTTAAACTTAAATTGAATTTAATAATTGAACTTTTATTTGTTTAAAAAGAAAAAAGAGAATAGACGTTGTACCAAAATTGAGATTGTCGTTTTATGCAAATTGTCATGTTAATTTTCAGTTACGTATATAAAATAAAACTTACTAAAAAGACTGTAAAACGTATTTTCAGCTTTTAGAATATAGTCGCATCTACAAAAATTATCTTTAAATTTTTGTTAATATAGTTGAATTTTTATATTTTTGAAGTGTGTGGGGAGTCATAAAATCTTCTTTCAAATAGCAATTATTATAAGTCGAATAATTCTGATCTTGGGAATTAAATTAAAACTTTTCATACTAAAAAATTATAAAACATGCTTAAAGTTAGCGTATAGTATTTCTTTTTAGACCTGTTGTAAAAGATAAATTTACGTTAATATTTGCTCTTCAAAAATGTTATATAAGAATACAGAAAATTTTACGTGCATAGTTTAACTTCTGTGCAAATATTGATCTGAATTTATGTTTTATTATAAATCAACAATTTTATTGCTATTCTAAATTTAAAATTTACAAATTTAAGCTATGTTTCAAATTTTTCAAATACTTATAGCCTGGGTCGCTATAATTCAATGATTTTTATAGATTAACCAGTTACAGCGATAGAATCTATGATGACAGACAAGAATATGATGAGCATAATGGGTCATGCTGCGACAGGAAATCAATTGGGAATCAATCTATATAAAAAAATCCTGATTACTTTCGTATAAATTTTATTTCCATGAATTATGTTCTTATTCTCGAACTGAACATTTTAACATTTACATATAGAAGTAATTTATCTACAGTATAAGTTAAACATTTTAACTACATTTAATACTAATAATATTATTAATAATTATCCTATACTAAAAAAAATGTTTAGGAAATTTTATTATGTTTTTAGGAAAAATTACTATAATTTATACCAAACTGGATACATACTCGATTTATAACAAATTTCAATATAATCGTAACAAAAACAGAATACAATGATGTATCCACTTTGATAAAATTATAGCAATTTTTCCTATAATATTTTTCTCAGTGTAGACTTTCCATCATATTTGGAAGACGATGCTTTTTAAAGTACTCATGTACATTGAAATACACAAACAGTACCAAACAACTAATTAGATAAATTGCCAGAAGCCAATATAATGTATTAACCTCTTCTGCTGCATTGCACAGATCAAATCCGCATAAATAAAAGCTTATACTTTGATTATCAAAATCTACGAGATATGGTTTGTCTTTGAGCTTCATATGATTTATACATCGTCGATGGGTTATTGTTTTTGTTCCTTTTTCTGCACAATAATTAATAAAAGATAATTGTTTGTCTTAATATTTAGTATTTCAAAACACTTACTAATATGTATAACGCCGCAAAAAAACGTGTAATCTTCTGGTTTCCTTACTTGTTCATGGATTATCTCTGTCAAATTTTCTAGAAAATAACATTTAGAAATTAAAAAGTTTTTCGAAATT
>JAPYZA010003464.1:0-18228 GCA_030522685.1 Eupelmus azureus | reverse complement strand
AGCAAGGCCATAACTCGCGGATGTAAAATCACGGAAAAAATTGCACGGCATTAGTAGTTAGTTCCAGGCCGAGGAGCACGGCTGATGAACTCTCTATCTACACGCTCTGTACTCGATTACATTAGGTATGGAGATAGTTATGGGCACCTAAGGTACTGCCATTTCTCTCTTTTCTCGCGCAGTCTACGAGCCTTGACGTGCTCTGCGCTGTCATGAATAATGCCGTGTGCGTTACATGAGATCGCGCCTTCTATGTAATGATGTAGATGTAGGGGCGCGCGCAGTCTGCTTTGCTTTTAATGGCCTTCGACGAGTGAATTGGATGGGATGAAGGTGGAAGCTGAGAATTGAGAGCAGAAAATAATGTAGGCTTGTTTGGTATTGGGCTGGATTTACGGCAAGCATTGTGGAGTAAAAGTAAACTTGAATGCTAATTATTTTTAGGGAAAAGTAAGTCTCTATGTTTGATGGTCTAGTGTGACTGATGTCTTTTAAGGTTATTCATAACTAAATATTTGTATTTTAGAGCCAATTCAGTGCATTAACGTCAGAGAATAGCAATGTAAAGAGAAATAGAAAATTATAATTTACAAGTCACACTTGCACTTATCCTAACCCTCAATAAATCTCTCCTCAAATACGTCCGTTCTCCAGATGCCACTTCCACCGCCCTCGCACAATTAAAATCAATCTATCTCGACCTTCACCAGCCAGCTCGATCCTTCTTCCTCTCTCTCAAAAACCCAATCCCAAAAATCTTAAGCCATCTATACCTCTCCCAATAAAAAGCCGAATCGGCCTCTCCACTATCCATAACCCACTCCAGTCCAGCTCCCGCGCGACGGATCACCAGAAAGACGTTGCCATTATCAGACTACAACCGATACGGACTTACACACACACACACACCCAACATCGGCCAAGGCTGACTCTGTAACGCAGCTGTACCCTCGGAGACGGGGCCGAGCACACACAGCACGTATACATCCAGCTCGCGCGTCCCTCGGGAAATGATCCCACTTTGCAAGGGCCGGAGAATGGAAATGACTGGAGGCCTGGTATCGCCTCCGGCGCGCCGGCGGCTTCCACTTGGTCAGCGCGACAATGACGCCTCGAAATAACGAGCGACGCGGCCCGGCCAATTTCGCTGATCGAATCGCAAGTGTATAAGGCTTCCCCTCTTCGTTTCCCTTTTTTTTCTTCCTCGCTTCCCACTTCGGCTGCGAGCTCCTTTTTTACTTTCGGCACGCCGCCTCGTTTTATGCCGCTGTGTGGGCGCCTGCGCCGCTGGAAATCAGCGGACTATGGGCTGATTGGAATAATTTATGGACGAGCGCGAGGAGGGCGTTATCTGTTTTATGAGAGCCGGAGCTGAGAGTGGCCGGGTCTCTGTCGAGTTTTATTTCTGCAGTTGCTCGATGAGCCGATATCCGTTGAGTTTTGGGAGCCGTGACGTCGAGGCTGTTTTTACGGGCGGCGCGTGTCGAGGTGCTTGGGGATTATTAGTGCGCGGTGGATCGCCGTTTAGGAGTGTTTACGGAGTCCGGAATGCTGAGATGTGCTTGAGTGAATGTTTAATTGTTGGGCTGAATTTGAATGAGGTGCGTGAAAATTGTAGCCTTGCGTTTCTGCATTGTTTTTAATGAATTGATAATAGAAATTTACTGTTGGATATTAGAAGTTACGAAAATAAAGTAGTAAAGGAAAAATCTTTTTCACGTAACATTAATAAGAATATAATGATCATTGAAGAACACTTTCTGTTCTGTATGAATTAATAAACAAATTATTACGATCAGCACTGACTTGCAATATAAGTCTAACGGGAAACAAAATTAATTTCTTAGGGCCGAATTAGGAGTTAATTATTAGCTAGTCATATTAATAATTAAGACAACAATGTTAGACCTTAATTAGGGCCAACCTAATTTTCTATTCCTCTTAACAATTGTAACATAATACCTAAAAAATACATGCATTCCCAGACGAATCCCTCCTAAAAAACCATCGCAATACAAAAGAAAAACGACAAAACTTTCGCATTAATCAAAGAAAAAAGCCAACGGCTGAATGACAAACAAGCCCCGAGAAAAAAAGGGTGCACCAAATCCCTCCTCCCGGCAAGTTTCTTAAGCATCAGCGCGAGAACTTGCTTAAAGAAAATCCCGAACGACGAAATAAATCGCGACCTCATCCCTGTTCTTCTAGCGCCGGCTATATCCTTTAATTATGCTAAGTAACGTCTCTTCTCCGGGCTGGCGCGCAAGAGAAAGGGGTCGGAAGCTCCGGCGTGCCATCTCTAAGACGGTCATAATATTTAATCACTACTCGTTCGTATCCGAGCGCCGCGCGCTAAATCAATAGTCCGCTTTTTTTACGCACTCTCCGCGGATTTCGCCGGCGCGCGTACATTTGCCAAATTGCGCTTATCGTTGAGATGCTGCTGGATTTTTTTTTAACGCGAGGAGTTTTATGCTTGCGTTGGCGAGAGGAATGAAGATGTTTTATCCGTGACTTGTTAAACTTCTTTCGGGTGGGTTGAAGAAATCGATCGCTTGATTAACGTGTTAGAAGAATTTAGTTCTTTATTTAAATGATAAAAATGTGTCATAAAAACTGATAAACTTTTTTTAGTTTTCTTTTTAAATATGCTTCAAACGAATATAAATGAGTCAACTATACAATCACATCGCCTCTCATTGTTTAAACGAACTAACAAAGCAACAATAAATTGTTTATCTTTTGGGAACAAATAGGCGCCTTTCTCCAAAAGCCCGCGGATAAGAGGGCCCCACCGGAGCGCTGCGCGCCAGCAGCCTTGGACAACAAATTATCCGCTTAGGGTAGGTTTTCTACAACCCCTTTCTCGAGCACGATCTTAAAGATTACGAAACAAACGAGAGTGAGAGGGAGGTATAGGTAAGCTCCAGTGCTCGTCTGGCGAATGGGGTGACGAGCTGGCGAACCGTAACTCTTTAAGGCTTCCAACAACTCCTCGGCTACACAAAACGAGGGGAGAGCCGCGAGAGGAGTGTAAAAGAAATCGCTGGATTAATTAGCAACTATTATGAGCGTTCGGTTCGAGTTTGAAATTTTCGCGTTTATCGCTGGGAGGGTGGACGGTTCGTTTTGGGGGATTTTAAGGTGGATGGTATGATTGCACAATTTCCGCAAAGTATTTTAAAGTCAATTGTTACTGTTAAAGTTGTGCGGTTTGAAATTTGAATATAAAAGTATGGCGTAAGCGTGCCGTGAAATTTAGAATATTATTTTTCTTTGTTAAGCTTGGAATTCTATTAAATATAAAACGAGGTCTTATTGCAATGAAATGAAAGGTAAGCGTTGTCTTAAATATTGAAGATCGTATTTAAACAATACTCAAAAATTTTAATTTCAATTTAAATATTTTAAATGTAAGAATCTTTCCTATAAACTCTAATAAGGTACTTGGATAATTTTTTAATACGGTACTCCTCATAATGATGTAAAAAATATTTTATTCCCTATCTTATCCTTTATGAATTAATTACAAAAAAAAGTCAAAGCGAATTCACGCCACATCAACCCTAAAAATAAAAATAAACACCCCATAAAAATGTACCCAACACCATCTAAAAATCATACTTACCGTGAAAACTGCAAGATCGAGGAATATTTTAATTATCATCGAATGAAAGGGTGCGAAGACGAAAATGACGCTGCTGCTAAAAGAGAGAAGGGGCTAGAAGGGAGAAGCGCAATAGCCGCCGTGCGCGTAACTTAAGTAGGGCTCACGCGCGCTGCTCCATTATTCGGATTAATTACGCATTCGCGTTTGCGCGCGCGGGCTTAACGCCCGCATTAAATTCCGATAATACGCCTACGCCCTGCCAGGGAAGCTGAATTTTGGCGTTCGTGCATTTTCTTTAAAGTTTATTTTTAATTTTGATAGATTGTGATGAAAATTGATGAACTTAAAGTATTGTCATGTATACTTGTAATAATTAAAGTGTTAGTTAGTAGATCTAAATGTCATGATATCGTTTATATTGACATAGGGTATACACGTGTCGCTTATTATTTATTTATTTATTAAATAAACGGGCTAATAATTTTTTTATATAAAGTTATATAAATTATTTTATAAGGTAGATAAAATCATAAATCTAAAGTATCCCAAAAGAAAAATAACAATTATCAAAATTGCGCAATTAGCGATTTCAGTTTTGACTTACTTAAATATCGATAAAGAATCGACTGCATGGAGATCGGGCGTGAAAAGGTTCCATGATCTTCTCAGTCTGTTTACAGTTGAAAAAAATCCATAGATTGAAACTGAAAGACTCTCATTTAACTCGTGGTGAGCACGTAAATTGTAAACAATATCTCTACGAAGATTTGTGATGTATTGAGGTGCAATGTAACCATGCCGAATCTTATATACTAATAAACAATCGTGATGACTTGAAAATATAGCAGGCAATTTATCATAAACATACAAAATAATTGCATCAACTTTAATAGTTATCAGTCATTTTGTTAAACAAGTATACACAAAGAACAAATCATCGAACCCCCCAAAAAATATAATCAACAATAGATCACCCACCCTATTAAAACCAATTAGTATACCCCCATCCCACCTCAGATAAAAACATCTTCTCAGCAAACACACGCGTGTTCAAGGCAAGCCGCACACGCCAGCGCGGCGTTACAACCTCCTCAAGTCAGCAGTCGCGACTTCTTGCCGCTGTTTTCCACCCCCTCATCCTCCAATGTCTCTTTCTTCGTCTCCCCCCACAGCAATAGGGCTAGGCTCTTTCATTTTTTGACGCCCGGTGTATTTGATTCCACCCTTGTAATAAACCCCCCCGTGGGGGGTTCTTTTCCCGCGCAGTACAGCCCCGTCGGCTACATGTCATATCGACACCTCGGCTCGCGCGCGCGTCTCCTACTCCATATATATTTTTTTACCCCGCGCGAGCCGAGGATATATCCGACAGGGGGGCTAGAGATGACTGCCGGGTAATTTGCTTTCTTATTTTCTCTTTCGCTCGGCCCCTTTCCTGCAGCATCCGGATGTCGATTCGCACTGGCTGCGTGCTTTCTTCGCCTTGGCTTTATAAGCTGGTGTAGGCTGCGATTTCGGGGGTGCTGGCTGGGTTTGGAGGAGTGTCGCGCCTGAGTTTCTTTCGTCATTAGGCGGATATGAGAGAGGGAATCTTCAGTGGGGTTGTTGGTTTTTCGCGCGGGGTTGAGGTGGTGATTTTAGGATGGGATTGGAGGTATTTTGCTGTTTTCTAATTTTGTTTTGGGAGGGTGGTTTTTGGCGGAGGTTGGACCTTTAGGGAACCCGTGCAGAGGTAGGAGGTGGACAGATTGACTTGTTGTGTTGAATGTGCTGCTTCTTTCTGTTTTTTATAGTGGAAAATGTTGGTGGATTGTATTTGTATTGGTAATTAAATGTAGCATCATTGTGAAATTATTACGATGTTGTTAAGAAGGATCGGGACATATCAGCAAATGGGGCGAGGGAAAGATTCCCCTTTCTTTTTAAGGCGGCTCCCCGCTGATCTATCCACCCCTCCCGCAGCCTTCGAAGTCAATATTTTGTTTACATTTTCGCTCGTTTCTCTCTCAAATGTCTGATAAGCCGCTTTGACCCGGCTGTAAATTCATGTCTTGATTTATCTATTGTAATGTAAGTTTTTTAACTTCCTTGTAATCCCTAAATAACATACTTTTACAATATAAAATCTAAAAACATTGCTCTCTCAGATAAGTTTGTATTAAAAAATTAATTTTAAAGATCAATTTTCTAAAAAAAATTGCTAAGAAAAAATAATTAAAAAATTTACTTAATTTTGATCGGATACGAAAAACAATATACTCAAATCTTTGGCCCAAAAGACTTGTCTCCAAGTTTCATCCGACTGGTCCTGGAGTCTTAAATATGGTCCATTTAAGCATAGAGGTAAAAATATGGTTTAAAATGACAGAATAAGTTGCAAACATTATAAAGAATTAAGCTAAATATTGCTCATTAAACAGTAACATTGATTTTCATCAAAATTTTTTCTTGATTTTTGATGGTTTCTACCTTTTTGTACAGTGGAGTGTTCTACATATGTTGATCAAGTTATAAATGGAGAAACCATATTTTTGGACCTGTTACGCTTACATGGGCAATATTGCTAACTCCAGGGCTCACTATAAAACGCTTAGATATGTGTCTCATATTTTAAATCAAAAAATCATTTTGAAAAGTACTATCGAAATCCGTATTCCAAAGTTACTGCCGGTGTAAATAAGATGTTTCGTCTTAAAACGTGTCATTATAAAGTCAGGGATATAAGAATACTTAATAAAGTTTAATGCAATCTAGACTCCACATTATATAGTACAATTTGACATTTAAGAGGCACTTGAAATATCCAAAAATAGCTATGGCAGTTTATAGATTACAAGAATATAATTTTCTTACCTCTTTGGATTTTTTCTTTTTACACTCATTGTGAGGAAAAGTGACCACTACTACATAAAAGTGCGATACTCTTATTTAATGTCGAGGGGAACCCTGAACCGAGGCAAGAAGCCCTGTGGATTCTTCATCTACTTTCTTGAGCTTGTCTAATCAGGCTTGAGCCACTTCCAGACCAAAACTCCTCAACTCTTTTGGTTTCTCTCGACAATCTTATTACGATGTCGGATCACCAATGCGTAGAAAATCGGTGCTAATAAGATTATGGAATTTCTTTTATAAAAGAGGAATCCCCTTCAGGTAAAAATCGCGAATTTAATCAACGAAGAAATTCTTTTAAATTTTTTTGACGTCAGAGAGGGAGAGATAGAGAGAGAGAGAGAGAGAGAGAGAGAGAGAGGTGCTGGTAAAGGTATTTTGTGGGGATGAGTAAGTAAAAATGAAAGATGCTAAAAGTCATGGGTGTAATCAATCCGTGATAAGATATTTCTTATAGATTATTAAAATATTATTTTGATAAAAAAGAAAAGAAATTAATTTGATTTTGTAGACCGTGATTTCTAATAAAGTTAATTAATTGATATGAAATTTGATATTATGTTACGCAAAAGCAGATGATATTGATAAATGGAAAATTTATTAGCGAAGCAAGATTAATAATTACATGAGTCGAGAATACTTGAACTTGTTTTCCAACACAAAGTATGAAAAATACAATTTTACACACGCAGTGAGGAAAAAATGAATATTTTCAAAAATGATATGTAATTTTATACACTCGTTCCAAAATTGTTCATATACTCAAGCTTCATATAGGACATATGAATTTCAAAATCTTACATGGAAATATCAAAAAGAATTCGCATCTCAGCACCTAGCTTCAAGGGCTCTTCAACTGTGCGCAATTCTCACCTTTCCGTGACCCAGAAATCTTTTAAAAAATTCTTACATCACCCAAATTGCATAAAAATCCAAGGAAAAATCCCAAAGCTCAACTCCAAACTTCAAACATCACGCAAACCAGATAGCCCGACAAAATCTCCAAATTTATCTGCACTCCCTTTACACCCCAACCCAGTTCGCATCCAACCTGAGAGGAGCCAGGAATAGAGACATTATCAAGGCGACGAAACAAGTGTGAATTCCTAAAATTTCGCGCGCCACTCGAAGCTAAAAGGCGAGGAGAGTCTCAGTCGCTCCAGCGCCAAAGGCCTCCTCTCTCTCTCTTCCTCCGAGCCTTTGACAGCCGCGAAGAGGGACAAAACTCAGCCCTAAGAAGCCTTTAAGAAGACGGCGTCAAGGCGCGCCTCGGCGCTCGGGGTAGGAAAAGGCGAAGCTGGCGGGGCTGCTGCGGGCGAGCGCGAGCTGTACAAAAGTCGCCGCATGCGCAGTGGATCGCCGTGGAAAAAGTCACCGGCGACCCGCCCACACCCGCGAGAGCCCGGTTATACTCCGCCCCCCAAAATCTCTTCGCTCTCTGCGACTCTCTTTTTCACCCTCTCTCTCTCTATTTCGTCCTCTCTCCCCTCCTTTGGTCGAGCTTCTGGTGTGTGTATACTTTCTAAGGAGGCTGAGAGAGCTGCTCGCTGCTGGCCGGTTGCGCTGAGCTTCTATATGCCATGTGACTCGATGCCAGAGGAGAGACTGGAGGTTCTTATGGTTTTTGAGATTTTGTAGTAGTCTGGCGGAGCGTCGGCGTGTTGGAGTCGAGGAGCTCGCGCGGTACTGGTTTTGCCGGTGGTTTTGGTTTGCTTGGAGGCGATGGGTAGCTGCGATGGTTGTGTGATTAGTATTGTGGTGATTCGAGAAGGCACGTGCGCGGTTGCGGAAGATGATGTTTAACGGTAAACAGACGAGTTTTTGTCATTTCGGTGGGTGGAGAATGAGGAAAGGTTTTTTTTAACGTTGCGAAGTGTGAGAGTGAGACGGTTTGAGAAATGTTTATTAATTATTTTGAGTAAGCTGTCAGTCAGTGCTAATGTACTGTTCGTTGTAAGATAGATCTGAGTACTTAAAAAAGTATATTGCAAAATTTGTTTGTTCACCGTCTCTTCACTTGTTAGATTATCGGTGTTCGGTTTTTGGTTTAACGGTATAACGCGCATGTTACAATATTTTAACGAAAATTTTAATTAAATTCACTAAAGCAGTATATATATAAAAAAACATGAACAAAAATTTTTTTTTTTCATTCAGATAGAACAAGGAGTGTGAAAGGGTAAAAAACTCTTCAGCATAAAACAAATTATACCTTCATCATAATAATTTTTACTATACTGAAAGTTAATTTTCACTCTTGCAAGCCCTACGACCTACATTATTACAAACAAAAGATATATCTCATTACTGATCTTTCACAGTGCATCAAATTATTAAAAACGCTCTAAAAAGAGCAAAGAATCACAAAACAACAAAAAATCCAAAATTCTCACTTCACCATCAATTCCAGCCAACTCTCTCTCTCTCTCGGCCACTATTCATCGCGACTCCGCATTTATTTTCACCGACTGCGACCCAAAGAGCCCGCACACGGCTCAGTTGCGGTCCGCGGCAATATCGCTAGCTTTCGGCCAGCGCGCGCGCAACATCAGCGCAGTAGCAGCTCGTTAGGAGCGCATATAGCCTGCGAGCGCGCGCTTCCGAGTTGCCTGGGCGCATCGAAACTAATCCACGAGTCTAATTGGCTGTCGACGGTGAACTCCGCTCGATTGTTCAGCCGCCGGTAATTGGGCCAATTAACTCATCGAAAAACACACCGCACCGAGAGCACATCGGGAGCAGCAGGAGCGCTGTAAGTGCCCTCGAGGATAGCTCAACGCTGTAGCGGATGGTCAAATCGTGCGGCCGATTGTACGATCGTGGGTGAAGTTTCTGTGGATTGACCGGCTTTTATCGATTGCAAATTTGCTGGGGGATGTTCTTTTTTAGTATGGTGTTTGTTGTTTTGGGGAGAGGCGGGGGAGTCGTTTGGTTTTTGGGTCATTGCCGTATCTTTGAGCACGATGATTGGGTTGAATAATTAACCTAAAAAGATTTAAAAAAATTTTTTTGAACTACTGATGATACGAAAACAAAAAATACATCTACTTGATTGTTTACTGAAGTCTTTTTTAAGATGCAAAGGATTGTAGATTTAACATTTAATTATTAAACTTAATCTAGTGAATTACATCTTATTTTTAAGACACGAAAACTAAAATTTGTAATGTAATAATATACTTTTGCACTGTTATAAAATAATCTTCAATTGTTCTTTCAAAAATAAATCCATTAGTTAAGACTAAACTATGTTGAGGTATAGATAGGTATAGATAGATATACCGTTTGTTCAGCGTAGCTAGCCATAATTATTTTAGTTGCAGTTAATTACCATTTATTTTAAATATTCTTATCAAACTTTACTACAAAAACTTTAAATTTTGAAGAAAAGAAATTAAGGTTTCATAGGGAACTTTTGAAAAAAGAAAATTTAAGTTGGAATTTGAAGTTTAACCTAAATGGCAAAAAGTTACGGACTAAATAGCTGCAGCTGGCTGCGCTGAATAACTTTTTCAAAGTAGTAGTTTAGTTATAACTATCGAACTTATCATTATTATAATGAGTAAAAAGATACTGTTTGATAGTGAAAAAGTTTATTATGTTACAAATTAGTTTTAGTAACTTGCGGATAAGATATAAATGATTTGATTGTGATTTATGCTATTTAATTGAGTAAAGTTTTTAAGAAGAGTTTAAATACAGATAAATTATTGAAAACTTTCATTTTTGAATCTTCAAAACAAAGGTAATACTTGCAAATAGGTGCATTTTCTTTTTTATGACATAGGGACTTAAAGAACAACAACACTTCTCTCAAAAAAATCCTTTTTAAAAAACACAAACTCAATCACTCAAAACCATAACTCTTATAACCCCGCACCCCAAAGCACAACCCATTTCCAAAACGATCACCGAAACCACCCCACCAAGCCTCCAGCCGAAAAATCGAAGTGTCATCCGCCTCGGCCTTGGCAACAATTGGCCAAATTAGTGAATACTTAGCGAGTCGTGTTACGACAAGGCGGCTTGAATTCGCGCGCTCGTCTCTGGTTGGGGGGGACGACGAGTGAAAAGGAGCAAGGGTGTCCAAGTGAAACAATGACGCTCGCTATGCGGAAACAAGGCTGCCTCTGTATATATGAGGTCTGCATGCGAGCTAGGGTTGAGGCCGTTTTTCTGTCATACGGAGCGAGCTCTGCATTGTTGAACGCTCCGCTTGGGTTGAGGGGGACTTGTAGACTTGTGTGTATTTTGGAAGGATGATGTCGGAGTGTGGGAGGTGTAAGTCGTGATCGGTGCGAGGTAGATGAAATGTGTTAAGATATGTAGCTTTGTTTACTTTTTTTTTGTTTATGGAGTTGGTATCTTCTTGGGTTTAGGTAGTGTGATTACATAGAATATGATTGAGAGATTGATGCTTTGAAAATAATTTAGAATTTCAAAATTGTTACAGTTCAGTGGTAGGGATTTAAGTTTAACATAGTATAAATTTTGAAATAAATGTAATAGCTCTGAAGCTCTGTAAGCATGTATTTGCAAATGACTTCAAACCGCAAATTTGTGTTGACTGAACCACAAAATTTGGTTGGGATAGATTAGTTACCAGTACAAGCGCATTATACGAAGGATGTAACTAGTCCTTATGCTAACTTAAATGTTCCGTACATTTTAATTAAAATGTAGCAACGGTTACTTAAATTAATAGGTAAAAGAAATATCTCGACATCCTTCTGTATTAGAAATGATCATTGCAATAGAATGCTTAAAAAACAATAAATAAAGCAACAAACAAAAGAAGCAATTAAGAATCTGCTCAAATCAAAAGTAAAATTTTCTTCAAGCTTCCAAAAATCTGTATTAACTAGTAGCAAAACAAAATCAATTCTCAAACCTTCAAAAAATCCACGATCGCCCACTAAGCGAAATCAACTCGCGATAATCATAACGATCTCATCCAACTTTCGCCTCTCTATCTCCCCCCTTTCTTACACCAGCACAACCAAACATCCCCGCGTTCAGGCGCGAAATACACTTCTCTCTTTTCGCTGTGGGCTCTACAGCGAGTCCCCTCCTCTACACTATCTCTTCTTTCCTCGTCGCTCTCTTTCTCTACGTCTGCAGCGCGAGTTGAGTTACCCCCCGCGAGGAGCGAGTTCCTTGGGCGCCTAAGCGCGCCGAGCTACACGAGCGCGGGCTGGCTGCCTACTTCCCGAGTCTTTGTTTTCCCTTCTTCGCAGTGTCGTTTTGCAGCTGGTCTCGCGCGCGTTTCGCGCAGACGGCGCCGTCTTGCCAGGAGAGAGCGGGACTAGCTCGCCGATGGAGCTCGCTCGAAGATGGGACTAGCTTTCGCGGTGATTAAACTAGTTTTTTCTTTGCTGTTGTCGTTGGTTTATACTTTTGAGTTTTTTTTATGGATTTTAATGTTTTGGAGTTTATAAATTTTTTTTTAATGATGAATGGATAATTATGTGTTGAATTCGAGATGTTTGGAATGTTTGATAGAGTAACGTTTCTAAGACTTTAAAGTTAAAAGGCTAAAAGAATAGGACGAGTCACTGTAAATAATGGTCTTATAATTTTAATTTTAATTACATGTTAATAGATACATTTCATTAGAACTTTAACAATTTTCAAATTATGAACAAGAGTTATTATATTTACATAAATAAATATTATATATTTATTAGTTATTCATAGAGACTAGTACAAAAACAAATCTAATTTTTTTTTTGCAGTTTTCGAACATTTTTTTATTTTTAGTTTAAGGTTTATTTACCAAAATTTAATAAAAAAAGTAACATGGTTATTAAATAATAATAGAAAACTTGGAAAATAAAAAGAAAACAAAATAAACAAATTAATTGATAATATTAAAAAGTATAAACTGTCACATTAAATCCACTATTTGCCGTAATAATTGATATTTTATTAATAATAATTTGTAAATGAACTTATACGAGTAAAATTTTGAAATAATAATAATAGTAATTATAATAACAATATCAATACAACAAGAGTAAGGCAAAAAAGATAAGGTAGTACATGTGCACAAGATTAAATAAGTAGTAACATAAAGGGTCTGGTCAGACATACTTTTCATAAAAGAAAAAATCCATTACCTTTTTAAATAACAATTACAAAATCACATTAACAAAGTGGTATACGATAAGAAACCTCATGATCGCCCAACAGGTTCAATAAAAATCGCCGCGCGAGCCTGGTTCAAAAATAATCGCGCGAAAAGCAAAAAAAAAAGCAAGTCCAGCCGCGTCGTCCAGGGAAAAAGTGCATCTCTCAAGAAGAACTCGGCCCTCTCGGCTCAGCATCGACGGACAGCGCGGCAAGAAAGTGGCAGAATAAAACGTCACGACTCGGCCTCGGTCAGTAAAAGCAAGACAGCGATCCCGAGCTTGCAGCCAGCCACGCAAGCGCAACGAAGACAGAGAGAAAAAACGTGCGTAGCCCCCGCACCTCTCTCTCTCTCCCTCGAGAGAAAGAGAGAGGGAGGTCGATTTTTCCCCTACCACGAAACTCGCTGGTGGGAAAAACGCGCGCGGCAGCCTCCCACCTAGCGGGGCTCAAATCTACCCCCCGGTGCCTTTGGGGTGGGGGGTCGGCTGCTGGCTCTCTGCGTGTGGACGTTTTCCCGTTTCGTTCGTTCTCTCTCTTTTACGCGCCGCGGCGGCGGCGTCGGCGGCGGCGGCGGCGGCGGTGCTGGTGGTGGTGGTGGTGGTGTGTGCGGCCGGGGGGCGGCGGCCTCAAAAATACACCGCAACCACACCGCGCGCGGCTCCACCGCAGAAGCCGCCAGCCACCTTCCCAACACCAGCGCGCGATCTTTCTCTCTCTCTCGCTCGCTCGGTCGCTCGCGCCGAGAGCTGCCCACCGAAACGAGACCACCGCGCTACCGACGTTAAATAGCCGGCGAACGTCGCGGCACTGCCGATCTCGGGCTGCGCTGTCTCTGGGACTGGGGTTGGCTTGGACTTGGCTTGTTTTTGGGAATTTTTTTTTTTTGGTGGAGAGTGGTGAGTTTTCTTCGGTTGGTGGTTTGGTGATTGGTGGAAGTTGGTGGACTTGTCAGGAGGTGGAGATCGGTGACTGTGACTGTGAGTGAAACGAAGTGCTGGCGGGACATTGAGCGATTTTAGAAGTGACTAGTGAACTGTGAATTTTGGTTTGGAAAAAAGGAATTTTTTAACATCTGGTGTATGGAAAATAAAAATCGGGTTCAGAATGTCTAAGTATTGTGATTCGTACACGAGGATCAAAAAACTTTGGACTCTGATAGTGCGCGGAAATCAAGTTGAGTGAACTAAAAAATATTCAAGATATTTTATTATAGAAGTGATACAAGTGATCGTGTATTAAAACTGTAATTTGGTAAATTTTCAAAAATAAACAGTAAATACTTTATACAATGTGTACAGTGTTTTGGTGACAGCTTAATAAAATGAAAGTGTCAAAAAATTTTTAAGAATTAAACAATAATTTTTAATAAATAAACTCTACTGTTAAACAAATTCTAGTTACAATTAAAATATTTCTTTATTCTACTTTTTTTTTTATAAAAAGTAGCATAAAATTAACTTGTTGCTTAAAATTAATATATCGTAAAGAATGAATAAAAATTTCTGTTGCCAAAAAAACATTTCATCTTAACAGCAAATCCAACTAAATTACCAAACGCGCGCAATCCATCCATGAATCACAAATAAGGGACCAAAGAGCGAAAGCCAGCGACAAGAAGAACGAGGTGTTGTAGTCCCGAGCGCTCATCCCTCCTTACCAGCTACTAAGACGCCGGAGACGAGTTCGATTCCAATAAAACGAATTTTCCTCGCGACTTGGCAATCGAGCCTCCGAAGAAAAAGAACAGAACTCGCTCGGAGAATCTGCAAACGGATCTCCTGCCGGCGGGATAATGAAATAAGGATCAAAGGATCGGCGCCCGAAACGAGGAGGGCGCAGCAATACAGAGAGAAAGCCGGAATCCGCTCGTTGGGGAAAACAACAAATCTAATTTCTCGAGGCCCCGCGTGTCTCTGCGGGCATGCTCGAGGCTTGTTTTATTTTCCGACGATTGTCAGGCTGCTAAGCGATCCGGCGCGTTCGTCGGGGAGGCTCAGCTGTTGATTGCCACGCTGAATGATGATGCTAATGAAACGGACTTGACTCTGCTATTGAATTTCGCGGAGGAATTCGTCGGTGGAGTGCGGATCGAGGGATCGTTGAACTGTTGCTCGACTTTTTGTAGTGTAAAAGTGATTTTGTGAATCTAGTTCAGTAATAAGTAGGAAGGGTGTTTGATAGAAAAATCGAGAACTTAGAGCGTAGGATTCTTTGTGATTTTAAAGGTAAATTTTCTAAACGTTTTTGAAAATAGGTAGAAAAAATTGAGAGTTTATAAACTGAAGAAAGTATTTATTCTAAAAAAATGTATGCCTTAAAAATAAAAGTTCAATAATTATTCATCTATGCAGAATAAACATTAACAAAAAAAAAAAAAAAAAAAAAAAAAAAACAAACAAAAAAAAAAAAAAAAAAAAAAAAAAAAAATAAAATTGCTCCACAAAAATGATATGCAACACTTGTTTCTCAAGCATCTATTTACTATTAGTAAAGATAAATTTTTGACATTAAACAATAGTTTTTTTAATCTTTGTATAATTTCTATAAAAAAAATTATACTTAATGTAACATTCTATTTCACGTTTTATCAATAAATGTCTCATGCGGTTGACGCTACTGAAATATTTAAAGTATAATATATTCAGTTTATTCGTTCATTCGGCAATTTAATTCACTGACTGACTGGAAATAACAACGTTAGCTCAACCTGACGGCTGCATAAAATAATTTTCCAAAATAATATTCACGCCTAATACCTCCAACGGATAATCTTTCAACGTCAAATTAACAAAAATCCATAAAATAATTCAACTATTAATCCAACTTCCACATGTTTCGCCTTAAAAACTTAATCTCTCATTCCCATCAGGTTAAGCCGTCCGGGCCACACGTGGTCAGCCACGCCGCGATGCATCAACTTGCGCGTCAGCAGCAGCGCACCGAGGGCCGCCGATGACCTGAGGCGGCCGGATGACGAATCCCTCGCGAGATGCACGCGGAGGCGTAGCGGTGGAAAACTACTGCAGCAGCAGCGCCGGCGGCCCTGGCAGCAGTCCCTTGCGCCTCCAGCCCCCGCTAGTCCCTCACCATCATCGCCATCATCATCACCATCATCACCAGCATCAGCAGCAGCATCACCATCATCAGCAGCAGCAGCAGCACGCCGCTAGGGGGCTGCGCAGGTCGAGGACGTCGTCGTCGCGACGGAGCGCCGGCAGGATGCATCTGTCAGGCGAGACGCAGCAGCAACAGCAGCAACAGCAGTCAGCAGCGGCAACGCCGAGTAGTAATAGTAGTCAACTGCCGGATTATGCGTTGACGGCAGATTTGCTGGCGGAGAGGACGCTGGATGGGCTGCTGGCTGAGCATCCTGGGGAGCTAGTTCGTACTGGTGGGTTCAGTTTCTTTTTTATTGTTTTGGAAGGATCGGGTTTGGTTGGCTGAATTGGTGATTCGTAGGCGTATATTGAAAGAAAGATACGGTTCAGACTTAGCTTTGATGGTATTGAAGATGTTTTGAATTTAGACGGTATGTTATCATTTAAGATGCTGATGTTTTGTGGATATTACAATATAATTGATCAGAGCCAGATTAAATGTCATCAAATAATGAGCAAAGACCAAAGTGGTAACATTTTTAGGGTCATTTTAGTTGAAATATAATATAGAGATTCTAATTAAGATGTTAACCATTTAGTCTAAAAAAAGTCCGAAAGAAAGTGTAAAAAAATCAAATTTAACTACGGGAAAACAAAATTTTATTTTTCATTTTTAAAATCAAAACCAATTACACACAATCCGTTTAAAATTGAGTAATGAAAGTGTACTAAAAATCGTTTTCATTTGGCGTGTGGAATTTTACAAGTTGTTCACGCATGACTAGTTAAACTAGTATAACTTTAGATATAATTATTGATTTTTTATTATGAAAAAAGCAAATACTAAAGCTTATTCATGCGAGTCTACTTTTTGCATTTTTCTTAGAATAGGTATTTTGTGCTACTATAGGTTTAATAATTTTTTGTCATTTCAAAATAAATTCCAAAATTTCGACGGCAATCAGCAACTCTAATGTATGATACTCTTCTCGTGATTAAATCCCAGCGTATTTTCGCAAAGATAACGTTTAAGCAAAACGATACTCCATCATTTACAACAAATAAATACCAACGAGCAACAAACACATTTTCCAAAATCAAGTAAAAAGAATTCTACAAAAGCGTTAAACAAAAATGCCGCTCTAGTCGAGAGTTCAATAACGTCAGCACTGATCCATCCGACTCTCCAGCCTGCATTTATAATCAGTTGAAGAGTATCGCGCATACCTACGCAATTTTTGACGAAATTAATTCCCGATCAGCGCGTCACACACACGCGCACACAAAAGTTCTACAAATAGCGGCACGACGGAATTTCAAAAACAGCTCGTACATCAGCGGGCTCGCGAGAGAACCGAAATACAATATATAATCATAGGTGCTTTTGAAAACGCAAGCTATTCATTTGTCCGCGTCCTACGCGCGAATAATATTCAATCGGGCTCTCACTCGCGCGCGGGCCGACGCAAAAATCAATACGCGCCTGTGTCCCACTATTGCACATTAGCGGTTTGATCGTTTTTACGCGGGGGAGGCTGTATATCGCCGCGCGTCCTGCTATATAGGCTGTCTTTTTGCAGCCGCCGAGGTTAATACACCCGTGCGCGCGTCCGAAAATTCGATTGAGCCGCTATTTTGAAGCTTTTCGACAGCCATGTGTCATCGCTCGTAATTACTGTTCGGCTCGAATGAGCAGATGGAAATTTTAAAATCGAATTGAAAGATATGGGAGGGACTGAGGGGTGTGGGATTCTGGAGGATGGAAAGTTTTGCGGTGAGGTCCGAGCGTGGGTGGGTAAACAGTTTTGCGGATTGGTTTGCGGAATGAAAGTTTGGGATAGTTGGGAATAGTTTTAATTATGGAGGTGAGTCGATTGATTAAGAGATTTTTTTTAATTACAAACATTTTGCAAAGTAAGTCGAATTTCAATTGAAATGTTGTTAAATACATACTATATTTACTCATTGGAATTTCATTGTCAGTTTGGCAGTATTCTATGATACAATAAATTTAAAAAATTTAATTATAGTATTCTGTTGATATGAAATCAAAAGTGTGCCTTATGTAAAAGTAACAGTTATATATGAGCTCTCAATAACTTTTTCTTTCTAGACTACACATTGCAGAAAATACGAAGGAAAATGGTCTGTCAAATACTAATATAATTTTTCGGGAAAATAAAACTCAAAAAACAGTAAAAATCGTTAAATTAAAATTTACCATAAATATAACAATTTTTAGAACAAAATGTCCTGTTTTTTATTCTGCAAATCATTTTTCTTCGTGTTATTTATCATCTAATTGGGCCTAAGTCGAATTATATCTAAACGTAAATAATTGAACCCAATTAACAAATTTTTTATTGAAAACTTTGAACCCTTATCAAATTTTACAATCAGCTCATAGAACCCTCAATCAACCCTCATATCAACTCGCATCAACTCTTTATCGCTCTCTCATTTCAACTCCTCCAGGCTCGCCGCACGTCGTCTGCACAG
>JAPYZA010003463.1:0-15486 GCA_030522685.1 Eupelmus azureus | reverse complement strand
CGGCTAGTTTTGGAGATAAGCCAGACCTCGGAAATTCTTATACACGGCGGCGGCGGCGGCGGCGGCGGCTGCTGCGGCGAAATAATTTTATAATATAGATATATATATGTATATATATATATATATAAACGCTCAACAAACTAATATTCTAGTCAAATACTGTTTTCAATATTTTATTCCTCTAAGGCCTAGTGTCCACATATGTGGATAAAAATAAATTACATGGGAAATTTAACAGATTTGATTTTTCAATAAATATTCTAGCGCAGGTATTTTTAGTTTCCAACTACTACATAAATTATATATTACAAATTTTTTAAATTAAGAAATACATTTTTTATTGAAAATATAATTTTTTTTATTTGTATACAAATAAAAAAAAAAATTTATTGCCGAAAAAAGTATATAAAAATTAATTAAATTTTTTTTTATTGAATTTATTTCTGTTATTCTTTATTTATAGAAAGAAATAACGTGAAAGGTTTTATTAAAAAACCTTTGGGTGACCTCACAATCGTAACTTCAATATATGTCCCCATATGAGGACATCGGTCAAAAGAGGTTCATAAATAAATATAAAGAGGTATTTGAGAAAAGACCAGGACGGTTAAAAACTTATAAATATAAATTACTATTAATAGATGATTCACCGTTGTACACAAAACCATATCCGATTCCAGTTCACTATCGAGACAAAGTAAATTTAGAAATAGAAAAAATGTTAATGTTAGGTATTATTAGAAAATCAAATAGCATATACATTAATCAAATTGTAACAGAAATTAAGAAAGATGGTTCGATAAGACTTTGTTTAGATGCGAGAAAATGAAACGAAAAATTATTAGATGATTTTGAAGCACCTCCGGGCATCGATGAAATATTTTCCAGGTGCGAAAATCGACCATTTATGACAAGCTTAGATTTAAAGCAGTTATTGGCAAATCGAATTAACGGAAAATAGTAGGAAATATACAGTTTTCATAATTGATAATAAAGTTTACGAATTTAATGTAGCAGCTTTTGGAATCAAGACATGTAGCGCAGTATACTTATAAGGGGGTTAGATGGGGTAATAAAAAATTTAGAAGATTTTTTGTTAGCATTCGTCGATGATTTACACATACGATGAAGTACATTTGAAGAACATTTACAAAATTTAGAAACGTTATCAAAACGAGCATTAGAATTTAATTTAACCTTTAATTTTAAAAAATCAAACTTTTTAGGATTTTTCTTAACACCAGAAGGCATCACTCCAGATCCAGATAATTATGCTAATTAAACAATACCGTTAATTGAACTTTTAAGGAAGGGGGTAAAGTTTAAATGGGGGCAGATCAACAAATAGAATTTGATAAAATTAAATCATTATTCGATGAAAATATATTTCTAAAATTTGCAGATACAATTAAACCATTTATTTTAACTACAGATGCGAGTGATTTAGCTATCGCCGCAGTACTTTCACAAATTAACGATAACAATGAAGAGCAAATAGTATGCTTTATAAGTAGAACACTTAAGAGCAATGTATGTAATTATTTTAGTACAGAAAAAGAAATGTTAGCAATAATTTGGTCGTTAAATAAATTAGAAACTTATTTAAGGCGGGCAAAAGAATTTAGGGTTAGAACCGATCATGAAGCGCTAACGTTCTTTAAAAATGGCAAATTCACAAACGCGAGATTAAGACAATGGAATTTAACATTACAAGATTTTAACATAAAATTAGAGTATTTACCAGGCAGAAAGAATATAGTAGTTGATTATTTAAGTAGGCAATTTCATACACAAATAGACGAGTCAAAATTAAATGAAAATGAGGTAGTAATAGCGGCAATATCAAATAATAAATTCACTAAAGACACAATTAGTAATTTAAAAAACGTAGAAAAATTGCAAAAGCAAGATCCATTTATAATAAAAACAATACAGAAATTTAGAGAAAACAATAATAAAATAAAATCATATACATTAAAGGACAACTTATTTTATAAAATATCTGAAACAGGTTTAAAACTAGTATTAGCAGAAAAAATTCTAGAAAATATAATATTCGAAACTCATGAAATTTACGATCATATAGAAACAAGGAAATTACATAAAATGTTACTAGAAAGAATTTTTGCGACAAAATTGAAAAAGAAAATTAGTTTAATTTTAAAGAAATGTGAAAAATGTCAAAAGACAAAATATTTAACAATTAAATATAATGAAAAGTTTCAACCAATTTTAACTGATAAACGTCACGATATGTTATCGATAGATTTTAATGGGCCATTACCTACATCAAAGAAGCGTTAAATATATTTTAACAACGACAGATGTGTTCTCTAAATTTGTATTAATGTACCCAATTAAAAAAGCAAATACTTTAACAGTAATCAGAAAAATTTTAAACGACTATATAATAAATTACGGTAAACTAAATTTAATAATTTCAGATCATGGAACTCAGTTCACATCCTTTAAATGGATTAAAGCGCTACAAAATGAAAACCTAAAACCAATATTTTTGTCGGTCAGACTTCCTCAAATTAATATAGTTGAACGTATTCACAGAGAATTAGATACGTTCTTCAGGACGGTTCACAGCGGTAGAATTACACCTAAATACAAAACCGGAAAGACTTTGGAATAAATTCATAAAGTTAGAAAAAACTAATAACAATCAAACACATGAGCAAAAAATATTCTTGGCTAGACAGAAAGCACATCAATTTTTAAACAAAAGAGTGCAAAAGAAAAATCAAAATAAATATCATTTCACACTGAATGTAAGCGATCAAGCGTTAATAAAAGCACAAAATATTTCTAGTGCTGATACAAATAAAATTGCCAAATTTTTTGAAAAGTGTGAAGGACCATTCATTGTAAAAGACGTAGTAGCAACGCATACGTACTTAATTGTCGACGAAAACTACAAGGAACGCGGAAAATTCCATATCTCCAACTTAAAGCCCTTTCGAGAATAAAGAACAAAGAAAGACAAATCATGTACATAATCATAAACTAGTGTAAATAATTAAGGAGTATATAAGTTTGTATAACTATTGTAAGATAGCGTGAAATTATAATTAAGTAATTGCGAAAAATATAAAGCGAACTTGTAAAAAATAAATTATTGTTACGAGCGAATATACGATATAGATAAATTAAGAAGCGTTAACATTAACATGCGTATAAAACACAATTTGACACAAGAACAAAAATTTTATAGAGTTGAATAAATCGACTAGTTAAATTCATGTTAAATTCAGTAATTGAAACACGTAAAATTCAAAAAACTTCATTTTGAACTTGTAAAATTTTATTCATATATTTTCTTTCTCTTCTTTTGCATATGGTTGGGTAAACAGAGAATTACAACGCTGGGGACCAAATCATCCTCCAGACTGTAGACTGCGAGAGCGGTGAGCCTATATTGCTCACCGTGGACAAATTTAAAGAGTGGCTAGCCACATATAAATAGTCTCCAATATTCGAACTTTTGTATTTTTTTTTTATTATTAGTTTCTAAAATAAATAAGTAGCACGAATTCTGGGTTTGTTATTTTTTCTATATTATTCAACTCTATATTCAAGCATTTCGTGTTTGATATCTCTACATTACAGGGATTAAATTGAATTTTTTACTTGTTAATAAAATTAAAAAATTAAATTGGGTGACAAAGTTGTAACGCACAGAAAATCCAACACGAAATTCGACACAAAACTTAAGTAAAATTGCAGTATTCTAAGCGAGCTTAGAATACGTTACGATCGGTCAACAGTACACGTACACACAAACACACACAAGCGAAGCGCGCTCTCGCAACTAGGAGTCTAGCAGCGCGCGGCACAGACATATACGCGCACACAATCAGCAGTCCAGCAGCGCGAGAGAGCAGTCAAAAGCGAGCGACGACGCGCAGCAGGGAGAGCGCGCACACGTACAACATACATACACGAGAGCGAGCGCGTACGCCAGCTTGGCGCGAGAGCTAGCCAGGCGCGTGCTCGCCTATAAAAGCGAGCGGGTGAGCGCGGGCGAGCACTTGTCTACCGATTATTCTGCGGTGAGCGTTCGAGCCTAGGTTTGCGAGACGTGCACCCGTAGAGGCCGGTTGTGCTTGTGAAGGTTGGCGTGCTTCGGGCACGTAACCCGGGTGTACCCTTCCTCCGAGCCGGCAAGGCACTTACCCAAGGATTCCTCTTTCTTGTAATTATACCATATTAGAACTGAATATATTTAATCAAGTTTAACTAAAATAAAATCTATTTATTTAGCAAAATAAATAAATCCCCTCATTCTATTAACAATTAATATTCATAAAATCACTAACGTGAGTTCGGAATTGACTAGTAAAGACTAGTTAAGCGGGCTGCCAAGCACCACCAACGCTTGACAGTCAGGGTCGGCCGAGCCTGTGAGAAAACTGAACCTGAGATATAGGACCCAGAGTCAGACTTCCGAGCCCTTCTAGGAGGACATCGAGACGGTGCACGAGATCCCGGTGTGCCTATTTAGGGACACAAACACACTGTAACAAAAATCGCGTGCCGCGTGAACTAACCACGACCGACACACACACACAATACTGACACTGACGATCAACGTCCGAAGTAAGAATTCACCCTGGCGCACGACGGAGACGTCTTAGATACAAAACACACGAGTGACGGACGGGCACGTCACAACATTATGAGTAAATTAGAAACGTTAGTAATAGAAAAATTTGAGTAACATTAAATGATAAAAATAGGTCAAACAGAATTTAGAGTAGCACGATGTCGTCAGAAAATAGCGCCCAACGTTTAAGAGGCAATAAGATACATGTAATTAAATTTTTATACGAATGTAAATCACGGTAGTTAGAGGGCCGTCACAAATGGCGCCTTTATCGTGGTTTTATAGTAATTTTTGAAAATAGCTTTACAAAAATATCTTAAAATATCTTTACGCGAATGATAAATAATAAAAATTGCGCCAAAATTAATTAAAATAATTAGATGATTTTTTTTTAATATAGCATGTATAATGGTCATTACTGCGTGAGAAAAAGTTTAAATTTGTAGAAAATTGTAAAAGCGAAATAATATTTGAATTAATAACCGTGAAAACGGAGAATAATATACACGCAGAATTGTCCATGTAAATAAAGCAAGCAGCGTGCGTAAATAAGTCGAATATAAGGACGATAATTCACTCACGTATAAATTCAAATATTCTCTAACTCAAAAGGCGATACATGACTCCTACAAGGCTCCAACGACGATACATGACTCAGCGCTTAACGTAAAACGTAGACAGTAAAGAGCGCGTGATAGCATACGCGAGCGTTGCATAAAAATGAATTAAATTATAGCACGACAGAAAAAGAATGCCTCGCGATAAAATGGGCGATTGAAAAATTTAGACAGTACGTAGAGGATACTAAGTTTACAGTAATAACAGACTATAGCACACTACAATGGCTGTTTAATTAGAAAAACCCAACTGGTAGTAAACCAGGTATAAATAAAACATATAAAAAGATCGTACAATATTACTACTGGCCGGGAATGTATAAAGACGTTGCGAAATTTATAAGAAATTATATTATTTGCCAAACGTGTAACATAGATCAACGCAGCCAAATAGGAATGATGGGTACTAGAATAGATGAACCGTGGAAAATAGTCACAGCTGATTTAATCGGAGAATTACCGAAAAGTAAAGCAGGGTACGAATATTTGTTAATAATGCAAGACCTATTCTCTGAATATATCAGGTGCATCTCAATCAAAAAGAAAACAGGTGCGATAATCAAAAATGCACTAGAGAATGTTTTATGCGTTCAATTCGGAGCACCGCATAGTAGATTGTGTACCAAGGGCGCTAAACTCGCGTTCGAACTACGAGCCCCCTCTTTTGTGCCCGCGGTGCACATACTATTTTTCGGTCCTTCAAGCGCAAAATTTGTCTCTATGCTATTTTGCGCCCGCTTGACAAGCACAGAAAACTGAGTTTTGAAATAGTTATTTTCAATACAAGTGCGAGAAAGTGATTTTAACCTCGTGTAGACTTTTGCGCCCGAGTGGAGCGAGATATAGCAATAGAAATAGCGCGATTTAAAAATCTCGATTAAACGCGGAGTGCAGTGCAAGCGCAGAAGCGCACAGTTGAAACGCGAAACCGGTAGACGCAATCGCACAGCCTGGGCAAAGCGCCGACAACGTGGTAACCGATGGTCGCAAGCGAAGAACGTGCGAAGGTAACGTACGAAACAAACAGCGCGAGCAGGTTGGAAACGCCGGGTGAACGCATAAAGAAGCAACTGAAGACCGTGTAACAAGACCAAGCAAGAAAAGATCGCGAGACGCAAATAAAGGATGCAGAGGCTGAAAGAAGATATCATCTACCGCAAGCATCGTTGAGTCTAAACGAAAATTTCCAAAGGCAATGAAAAGAAATGCACCGAATAATAAAAGAGAGACACTAAGCAAGCCCAGAGCAATTAAAACTAGGGAAAAGGCGTATTGGCTCGCAATATATTAGTTAATGCGATTTAATTCATCTTTAGAACAATCGGGCCAAAACACTTTGTCACAAATGAGACTCGCAGAGAGACACTCGCAGGAGGCAAGACAAGCCAAGCAACAAACGGTAACACGCAAGCAACAAGCGACGCGGTAAGCGAGATGTGGAACGCAGCGTCGAGAAAAGAAAAAATATTTGAAGAAATGCGCGAGGATCAGAAGCACTATAAAGAAATTTAGCAGGCAATCAACGAGCGCGAGAAACTCATAGAGAGCACAATGCGCGAAAATACACGAACGCAGCACACAGAAGAATTTCAACAACAATGGGACGAAAGACAGCGTCAAAGTGACAGAAGATTCAAAAATATAGCCATAGATAAAAAGCTTGAAGAAAAGCGAAGACAAAGAATGGAAGATATGGAGAGGCTGAAATGGCAGAGACAAAAACGCAAAAACGATTATGAAAAACAGCTTGAGGAAGAAGAAAGGCGCGAAGAAGAACGTAAGCGCGAGGAAGAAATTCAGAATATGTTAGAGGAAATCAGAGAGGAAGCGCAAGAAGAAGTAAGAAGAGAAAGAGCGTGAAAAAAGAACAAGAAAAACGCGCATTAAAACAAAGAGAAAGAGAGATCGAGTATTATTTTTCGAGATTTGGTTTACGACGCGAACACCGACGAACACGAGTTCCAAGAAGAACGAAGAAGAAAACACGGAGACAAGGGCACGCACTCTAAGACATCGCGAGCAGTTAGCGAACTTGACGCATGATCACATTACGTTCGCAACAAGCACTCCAGCACAAAGTGAAAGTGCAACAGATAACGAAGACGAGGGCAGCTCATCTAGCGCGCAAGATCAAACAAGAGAATATCAAGCTGCGATGATGGCGCACGAAGTGACAGAACAAGTGTAAGAACATCGCAGGTAATGCAGTAGCGAGAAGACGTAAATGCCGCGTCAACGTCAGTAGCCACGAGCACCACGACGCGAAGGATTTACACCACGCGCATCGTAATTGTACGATTAGGAGGGAGAGGCAAATGTCTGCCAAAGTCAGTAGCAGAAGAGCTGGAGAAAACAAACGTTTATATTAAGCAATCGAAACAGGTGGAGAAAGCAGCTTATCGAGAGACGCTGCTATTGACAGGAGCGAGACCACCAGCAACACTCGAAGAATTCCAAAGAATAGAAAGAGCGCGAGGTAACAATCCAGAAGAATGGAGCACAGAAGAAAAAATAAGAAGAGTCAACGAATATCAACGAAAATATGATAGCAAAGTGCGAAATATCAGCGCGAAGATAAAACGTGAAGTGCTAAAAGTTCAAACAAAAGTGCAGTGATTTTTTTGCGTAGTTGCCCGACGAAATAAAATATGTCAAAGTTGCGTTTATTATAGTAATTTTCTAAAATTAGCATTATATTAAATTATTATATTATTATATTATATTTCATTATTATATTAAGGTAATTATTTGTAAAACGCGCTTAAATGATGTCATAAATCGAACGCGAAAACAATAAAAATTCAGTAGAAATTAAGTGCGTAAAATAATGGGAAAGTTTATAGAAAAATTTTTTATTTTTGTACGAAGATATAGTTAGAGGTAAAGAAAATAACTGTAAGCAAAACGCGTAGATATAAAGACACATTTTAAAGCGAAACTATTCAAAGTATAAGCGCGATTGTAAAATCAAAACAAAAATAAAGAGCATACAATAATGTAACGTATGCCAGAATTTTCAATAAAGATATGTGAAAATAAATAGCAATAAAACCCGTTTTTACGATGAGAAAAACCTTATACACGTTAGAAATATTTAGTATTTAAGAGAGAGAGGGGGTATAATAACATAAAATGCCAAAATAAATAAGAATATTTAATATAAGGAATTTTTTTTCATTCAGCAAGATAAATTTGAGCAGCAAAAATAAAAAAAAATTAAAAAAAATTTTGTTTTGTGTATTTAAGTAATTAGTAAATCTAATAATTTTTTTTTAAGCATTAAAAGTCAATAAGAGCATCCAAACGCGAAAGTAACTCTATGTAATTGCGAAATAAAATGTAATTTTAGTTGTAGTTTACATTGTTGAATTCAAAATTGATTATAGTAAATAGATGCGAAAAGACGGACAGAGAAGTCCGATGGAAATTTTACATAATAGAAAATTCCAGTTATTCTAATTATTGGACACACCCGAACTTTAAGTAATAATTAAACCTAATCCCGAAGCATGCATAAAATTCGTAGAGTAAAAGTAGATTCAGTAAGTACAATAAAACATGAAATATCAAGAACCTCGTCGCTCTCCGTGGTCCATCGGCCAGTGACGGAGACACACTGCGCGAGCTCGGAGCAATTAAAACTAGTGGAAAGGCGTAATGGATCGCAATATATTAGTTAATGCAATTTAATACACCTTCAGAACAATAGGGCAAAAAACATCGTCTCAACTTTAAAACCCAAAACCCATTAAGCCATAAAACCATAAACGCCATAAGATACATAAATACAAAAATCATAAATCCAATACCCATAAATGCAAGACCCATGAATACGAATCTCATAAACCTAATACATATAAACCCATAAATCCAATACACATAAACCCGAAACACATAAACACAAAACATATAAAACCAATAACCATAAATCCAACACTTATAAACCCAAAACCCATAAATCCAAAACCCACAATTCCAAAAGCCAAAATCCATAAAAGCAATACCCATAAAACCAATATCCATGAACACATAAACCGATAAACACAAAACCCATACACTCAATAACCATATACCCGATACCCATAAACCCAATATCCAAAATCCAAAAATCCATAAACCCAATACCCATAAACTAAAAACACATAAACCCAAAGCCCATAATCCCAAAATCCATAAAACAAATATCCATAATCCCTAAACCCGAAATCCATAAACCCAATACCCATAAAACCAATATCCATGAACACATAAACCGGTAACGCAAAACCCATATATCCAATAACCATACATCCAAGACACATAAACCTAATACCCGTCAATTACTAACTTACCGACAGGCGGTTCGGGCGGGGCGCTCGTGATCTCCTGGTTTGTTGACTGCAGTAAAGCAGGCATCAAACCCGCGGATATCGTGTGTACCGTGTTTCGGACGCTTCTACCTTCTTTTATCAAAGAAAATATAATCTCTGATTCTGAACTACGCAATATCAAGGTTATTGATACACCAGTACGCGTACATGGTGCTGAGTCCGCACCTGCTTCAGTTAACAAACCACAAACTACTACTAACTCCGCTAATACTACTAATGGCACTGATATATAAGACCGCCTGCACTGCTTGTTAGGCTGGCCAGCCCCAAGCTCATACACGAGGTGCTCCAAGCGAAACATAAATTTACATCATTGAAAGTATCAGATTTAGACCTTCCTCTCCTCAGCTCTTCACAGATCAATCTAGTCAAAAATCTTCCTATCTTCATAAACGAATACCTTGACAAAAATACTTATATAGAATTTCAAAACTTGAAAATAATTGCCAAGAATCTAGGTTTTAGATTTGTAAGGCATAGGAGAGGAAGGTTTTTTGTTAGGAAAAGCTAGTGTGAACGAACGTGTGTTTAATTTTCTCACTGCGTCGATCTGGAAACAATTTTAAAAAACGGAGCTCCTCGAAACAATCTGGTCAGTACAGATAGTCAACTTAATGGTAAAAAGTCTCTTAACAAACACACTGTAGTTATTGATACACAAATATTAAACAGGAGCAATAAAATAACAAAAATAAGAAGAACTAAGACTGTTTAGATAGTGACATGGCTGGCCGTCCCTCGGGTAGATGAGGTATAATTAAGGCGGGTTTTGATCAACCTGAAGTCACTCAGAGGTCATGTTGACCATCTCCGCCATTACCTCGCAGATCATCACACTTACCATCTATTCGGGGTGTCGGAAACATGGCTGGACGACGCGATACAGGACGTAGTCATTCAGATCAAAGGTTCCAAGACTTTCAGACAAGATCGCAACATGAATGGTGGGGGCGTTGCCCTGTTCGACAAATTACATTTTAAAGTTAATATTCTAGAGAAGTCTGATACAAACAGACTGAGAAAGCCCATAAAAGTAGAGTACATCATGGCTTCCGTACAGCAGGGCGAATCCTCACCCATTTTAGTTGTGGTTGTTTACCGTCCACCAGGTGTCCCACTCAATAATAAAAAGAAAAAGAGCGCTGAATTTTCTAAATTCGTTAAAGTACTAAAGCATCGGTCGAGGGATTTCAATCATAAAATCATAATGGGTGATCTGAATGGCGATCTCCTCAAAGACAAACCTGACCCAAAATTAATACGAGAATTGGCAGACGATCTATCGCTGCAAATTGCTCAGCATGGTCCCACACACAAACATAGCTCCCTAGTGTTGAGCACATGGATTGACGTTATACTAGTCGACAATAATGACACTGTGCTTGAGTACGACAACACCCCAGCGACCTGGCACTGTCACAATAACGTACTTAGTGTGTCTATTAAATTGCGGTCTCGAGAGCCGACTAGCGAGAATTTTATCGTGATTTTAAAAAAATTAGTAATGACGACCTAGTCGGTTTCCTCGAGACCTGCGACTGGGCGCTACTTGACGGTGACATTACTGATGTGGACGCTGCTCTCAACCAGCTCCGTGCCAACCTCATGAAGGCACTTAATACCCGCACGCCTTTGAGGACATTTAAGCCGAGGAATAGCAGGCTTCCATGGGTTGACGCTGAGCTGGAGAGACTATAAAAAAACGTGATGCCGTCTACAGGAGATACAAGATAGTTGGATTCAATGAGATCTTAGAACAATTTTTAAAACTATGAAGAGAGGACCAGACGAAGACAGAAGACGCAAAAACTGTTTACTATCAGAATTGATTATTTAATGCTCTGGGTAACAACAAAATATGGGAGGAGCTGCGTAGTATGGGACCCCTGCGCAGAAAGAGCGAGGGGCTAATTGGCTTCGCAGCAGAGGAGTTCAATGTTCACTTTGCTGGTATGTCTCAGTCCGGAGTTGACAAGGGTTTGCTCATGGAGCATGTCATCACTCAAGCGCCCGAAATCCAATACCCATATATACAATACCCATAAACCCAAAACATATATAACATAAACTCATAAACCTAATACCCATAAACTCAATACTCATAAAACCATAAACGTAAGACCCATGAAATCAATACCCAAAATCCATAAATTCAATAGCCATAAACCCGAAATCCATACGCACAATACCCATAAATCCAATAACCATAATGTCAATACCCATAAACGCAAGACCCACAAATACAAATCTCATAAACCTAATACACATAAATCCCTTAATTCCAATAACACAATATCCAGCCCGAGACACAATACCTATAGACCCATAAACGCAAAACCCATAAATACAAAACCAATAAACCCAATACCCATCAATCCAAAAATTCAATATCCATAAACCCAAAATCAATAAACCCAATACCAATAAATCCAACACCCATAAACCCAATAACCATAAATACAATACCCATAATCCCAATATCCATAAATCCAAAACCCATAAATCCAAAACTCATAAACCAAAACCACATGATCCCAAAACCCATAGACCCAATACCCATAAACACATAAACCGGTAACGTAAAACCCATATACCCAAAAACCATAAACCCAATACATATAAACCCATAAACGCAAGACCCATAAATACGAAACTCATGAACCTAATACTTATAAACCCATAAATCCAAAACCAATAATCCCAATAACACAATACCCATAAACCTGATACTTACAATCCCAAAACCCATAGCACAATTCACAGAAACTAGAAAAACCATAAACCCAATACCTAAAAAACAAAAAAACTCTGAAACCCAAAATCCATAAACCCATAAACAGATAAACGCCAAACCCATATACCGAAAACCCAAAAACCTGAAACTCATAAATCAAAAACCCATAAACCAATAAACTCATAAACCCAAGTTCTATAAATACAAAACCCATAAACTAAATACTCATGAACCCAATACCCATAAATCCGAGACCCATAAACCCAAAACCCATAAATCCAATATCCACGAACCCAATACCCATAAATGCGAAACCCACAAAGCCATAAACGCAAGACCCATAAATAAGAAACTCATAAACCTAATGCACATAAACTCATAAATCCAATATTCATAATCTCGAAAACCGTAAACCCAATACCCATAAATCTAATACCCACAAACCCATAAATACGAAACCCTTAAACCCAATTGTTACATATTGACACAAATAATAACCGTTACACGGGGATGATGTCTAGGAATAAAGAAGCCATAGCACTTTAGTGAATAAATGATATATTTATTAATAATAGAGTGAATCGCAATTCGGCGCTACTGCTCCAGCTACTTTTATCGGTTGTACCACCAATGACAAATATATCACAACTTCTCCCCTTGTTTAATAAGAAACGTCGGGGAGCGTAGCAAAATTGGTTTTACCAGTTGATGCACGTGACGTTTGTGTAATTTTACAAAGTCCTCTTTGACAACGTACGTGGACGGGGTGCTTTGTTTTACTACACTACCCGACACTCTCTTTTGCTCTCTTACGCCATTACGCCGTGAGCATCGATATAAACTTTGTCTCATACCTCGATTTCGATTTTACGACTACCTGGTCTCGCTACAATCTGGCGCCTTTGTTGATTTTCAACGTGTTCAGCTACGTTTGGTCTTAAGCAGTCGAATCGTGTCCTAATTTCGCGACTGTACATAAAGCTTGCTCGGCTCTTTCCTGTCGTAATGTGTGGAAAATTCCTATAGTTAGACAAAAACATATTTAAGGCGTATTCCACACTCTTTCCCTCTTTTATTATTTTCTACACCTTGTCTTTATAGGTTTGTATAAAGTTTTCTGTTGCTCCGTTTGTGGCTGGGTGATACGGAGGCGAAAAAGCGTGTTCAATGTTATATGGTTTCAAAAATTCTGTAAATTCTGCACTTCGAAACTGCGGACCGCCGTCTGTAACACACTGAATCGGTAACCCGAATCGAACAAAGAGTGTTTTAAATTCTTTGATCATCCTTTCCGCATCCCTATTATTTTTGCAATTTATAATGTCAGGCCACTTACTGTGAGCATCAATTATAATTAAGTACATATGTTGTTCGAATTTGACGTGATCACAGTGTATTCGCCCCCATATTTTACTTGGCCAAGGCCACATTAGCAGCGGTGTTTTACTTGGCGCTTTTCGTTCAATTATGCAAGTTTTACAATTATTCGCTATATTTTCGATCGCAGTATACATATGAGCGAGCGAATATTTTCATTTTGACGACTCCAAAATGTGTTGCATGTAGTTGATCCAAAATCGCTGATCGCATTGTGTATAATTTCGCATGGGTTTAGTTTTTAAGTAAATAGGATATTTTCATTGAATTAACTAAACTTTATTTGATTAATCTACAACATACGGAGAGACGAGGTGAGTCTGTCGGCGGCCGGCGGAAGACTGAAGTCAGTGCCAACCGAAACACTGAAAAACGGCACACTGCCGAGGTGCAAGAGCGCCGAATTTGAATTATAATAAAATAAGGTCAAAACGCGTTATCGTATATATCGTTTTCTAAACATACCACCCACCTCGCTCTTTACATAACCAAGTAGAGTATCAACAAGAGCGAAACAACTAAGGCATGATATTAAAAAAAGAAGCAAAATATAAAAAATAACAAAATATCTTCCTAAACTATCAAAGTTTTTAAACGGTAGAGCGGATACGCGACGAGTAACAAATATCCAAACAATTTAATCGTACCGGGTGACTCTAAAATTTTAAAAACAAGATTCAAAAATTTAAGTATAAAAAAAAACAATTCTTTAGTAGTACAATAATGTATTTGGCTATCACTAAGAGACTTCTTTAGACGACGCAGGAACCATTAGCACCAGCTTGACGATGGGACGAGTAAAGACAGACTTCTCCGTCCTAACTGCGACGACTCTAGTATGAACATCAGCCCCAGAAAAGATCTTGGTGACGATTGCCAAAGGCCACTTGGCTGGAGGAGTTAACCGATCTCTAATTATAACGACGTCACCTTCTCGGAAAGAACGATTAGGCTTCAACCAACGATGTCTTTCCTGGAGAGCCTGAAGGTAGTCCCTTGACCAGTCTGACCAGAATTTCTGACTTAAGTGCGTAAGCCACTGCCATCGCTTCCTTGGAGTGCAGTCTTTGGCAGGTACTGTATATTCTGGAACAATAAACGAGGGTCTCTATATAAGAAAGTGCGCGGGAGTTAGGATGGTGGTGCTGGATGACTCGTCATACAAGGCAATTAGAGGTCGCAAATTCAGGCAAGCATCAACCTGGCAAAAAATCGTGGAAAATTCAATAAAAGTAAGAGCGTATGTCTGATGTAGTTAATTCGTTCGTAGTATAGATTTTTTTGTTCAGGTGGAAATTAAAATTGATCTTTGACGAACCAAGGTGTTTTGAGACGAACCAAGGTGTTTTGATATTAAATTTCGTTTATTGTCTACGTTTCGGCGGATTTTCTACCGTCCTTCTCAAGACTGAACAGAAAGAAATATACAATATTTATTACAACGGAGTCCATTAAACATATAAACAATTTTTTAAAGGAATTGATAAAAAACAAACCTTATTAAACAAAACAAAATCTCACATGTCCGATTCGTATATATTTTTCCACATTAATGAAAAATTTTGTAAGCAAAAAGGAAGCTTAACGAGTAAAAGTTTTTTCCGCTAAAATAACAAAAATTTATTTAATTCAAAAAAATATTTTTTTAAATTTAACTATGATTAATAAATTAACTGTTTAAAATAAACCAAATTAAACTTACACTTCCCAGCGCGACACCACACTCAGTAGCAGCGTTTCTGCCGTGGCGAAAAGCCATTGTCAGCGGCACACGCT
>JAPYZA010003462.1:0-15427 GCA_030522685.1 Eupelmus azureus | reverse complement strand
TTTTGTAGGATTCTATAGATCCTTTACAAATGGGCGTTTAATAAAATAGAGGTGTGCTTGAACTTTTGAAATATGTGATTTATCGGCTATAACTCGAAAGTTTCTTTTTGAAGTTTCGCTAAAATTTTTATAGAAAAGACCAAAAAGCAGAATTTACAAGAAATAGTATTAGTACCAAAAGACCTAAAAATCCCCTTTCCAATACGCATTGTTTATGCAAATGACTTTCTATCCCACTTTACCAAATCAAACACAAATATTTTCTTCAAACTTCATCCTCTTATCAAAAACTTTACGAAACCTGCCGATCCCTCCCACCAAAAACCAACTCTTTCCTTACTTCCTCAATCATTAAACTCCGAGCTTGCAAAAAGACGCAATCTCTTCATTATCGACGGTTGATACCAACGCTCCCCTCTACCCAGCAAATTTTCCCAGTCCGTAAAAAAAAGCAACCGACGACTACCAGCCCGAGCAAAAAAACAAACTCCAGCCAGAAAGAGAGAGAAACAGCGACGGAGCTCGTTAACACTTGACCCGGGAGAGCAGCTCGAGCGGGCCGAGAGGCGGAAATTTACTAGCACGCGGGCCGCTCGCGCATATACCTCGCCGGAGAAGATAGCGGATAATCTAGAGGCCTTAGAGAGGACAAGCCGGCGAGGGAAATGCATATGCGTAATAATGAAAAAGCAAAGGCGAGGGTCGTATACACTGCTCGTCGACGACGATGACGCAATGACGGCGACGCGAGCGTGACGCCGGCGATTATGCCGCGGTTGAATCGTAACGATGTTGTATAGAGCCGATATCGAACGGATGTGTCGTACGAGAGCTACCTTGACTCGCTCGTCCATTGATGCTTTTCAGAGACTTATTTTTTCGATCGAGTTAAAGCGGGCTTGGGCGCGAGCTGCTTAATCGGGTTGCGCGGGTTTTACGAGCTTTGGTTGGAGTGATTGTTTCTGAGTGGATTGGATGTGCTTTTCGTGTATAGTTGAGACTGTTTTATGGTTTGGCTAAGAAACGTTTTGTCTGAGGTGTTAATTTGAATTTTTTTTTTGTCGGGTGGAGGTAATAATTATTGGGTTCGAAATCGCGGACGTTGAAAAAACTTTAAAAGCTGTAAATTATTCAAGAGGTAAACGGATTACTTAATCTAAAAAGAAAACTATTTTGGCCGCTGTCCAAAGTCCAGACCTAGGATTTGTTTTTAAATGTTCTAAGAGCATAAATTTTCATTTTGGGATTTACATCGATAATATTTTTCATCGCCCCCAGCATTTTAAGAAATTAGTTTTTTATTAATTTAGTGTTAATTCATAAATAACGGGAATAGAAAAAATGCTAACCTAATTTCTTAATTTTTTGATAGGCGATGGTTTATTTGAAGCTAACGTAAACATTTCTTCTCAGATTGATTTAGACATTGTTAAAAAATCTTTTTTATAAATAAAACTAGCATTGAACTTACGTAGGAGGTCATGAACCAGGAAAATAATAAATCGAAGGTGAAGAAAAAAATGTCTTACCTGAAACAAAAAAGAAAAGCCATTATAGAATACAATAGAATACAATGTATCTTAAATTAATCTTAATTATAAATAGATACTATGACTTTTGAAAAACTAACAATGTACAATTGCAGTAAGATCAAATTTGTAAATATTCAGCAAAGCGATAATTAACTTTTTCAAATTATGTTGGCACAGTTGTGTTAAGAGTTCAAAACTCATTTTTATAAAAGCCGCATGTTCCATGAATTAAAAACCACAATGTGAATACTAATAACGTACATTATGATTTATATTCTTTTATTAATGTATACAAAATGTACGCATTAAAGTTCTAAAGAGACCTTTAAAATTTTAATTTATCACATACACACCGAAACGCTCAGGAAGCTAAATTTTGAATAATTCAAATGCGTTTTCCCAACTCGTGCCCCCAAGGAGGGAGAGAACTAAAGCATCCTATTTTATCATGCAAAACATGCCTAATAAAAAGGAAATAATTACGACGTACATACACGATTTCGTCAATTTAAATTCACAATACCAAAATCTTTTCAAAATTGTTTCTCAAGCATCTCTATCCCTCTTAGCATATAAAACAGTCACAATATATCTCCGCCATCAAATGTACGAAAAACGTTATCAGCCCGCATTCTTCTTCAATTCCCCGAGCAAAGTAAACAGTAATAAAATTACATCAGCTCTTGTCAGTCAGCGTCTACTATTCCAAAGTCAGACAATCGAAACTTGAAATCACTCACAGCTGCAAGCTGGGAGGGAGAGTAGGGCGAAGTCAAAGCCAAATGACTCAATTGTTCGTCTGCGTATAAATAATCGCGACAGATCGCGCTGATAAGGAAAGTTACCGATACCAGAGTGCCGCCTACCGCGCGTACGATGACTTTCGTAAATTAAATGCAAATTTGTCCCGCTCTACGGCGTCGGCACTTTTAATTTAAGCGTTAAAGCCGCGCAAGCGCGTTCTTTTGTTGTGCTTTTTGCGTACGACAGAGGCGTGCGTCTAAATTTGCTGGGGCGAAGTTGTACTTTATGGTAAGCGATTGGTTGGAAGTAAAAGTGTAGTGGATTTTTGCAATTTAATGTAGACGACCGCTTTAAATTGGCGAGGGCGAAATTTACCTTGAGAGAATAAGTGAATGGAAACTTTGTTGCTGAAAGAAGAACGACTGAAAGCTGAATTTCAATGGATGACGCGATGCTAGGATTATTTTTGATTTCTTACAATGTACATTCATTTTGAATACAAAAAATAACATATCAGTGGTGGAGATATAAACCGCGCGCGAAAGATAAGATTTTCAAGAATACGACTACATTATTTATCATTCCGTGCAGCTAGACGTCTGATTGATTTTTTCATCGAAACGCACCATGCCCTCCAAGTCAGCACCGTTCGAGTAAAATGTTACAATGATCGACTTCTTGGCAAAGCCACAACATTCTTGTCAAAGTTCTCTAAAAACCCCGTCAATAACAAACCAATTCAAAACTCCACCTCCTTAAATCCACACCCATCCAAAAATCGAGCGTCCTCCCAACCCCTCCCCAAATAGAAATCGGTCAAACCCCACGATAGTAACCCCTCGAGCAACGCGTTCGCGGCTCTCTCGCAAAAGGTACCTCTGGGTGGTGGTGTTCGCTTGCTGATGCGCTCGGTTTAAAGGCCCGAAAATATCCATGTCGAGAGAGAGAAAGAGAGAGAGAGGGAGCACTGGCGCAGGTATGTCGAAACCCTGGCATATGAAATTCTGGCAATGAGCCACCGTCAGAAGAAGAAGAAGAAGAAGGAGAAGAAGAAAGAGCAAGAGAGAATAGAGATAGGCTTGGAGGCCAAACACAGCGGCCAGGTCGGCTTTTCTCGCATACGCGCACGTATACACACACGCACAGGCGCTAATGGCGGCCTGCGCGCTCATCTGCTTTTACTTTCGGAGGCTCGACCAGAGAGCTTTCGCAGCGCGTGCGTGCAAATAGGATGACGAGAGAGCTTTTTCGGAGTTCGCTCGTTTGTTGGGCTTTCTTTTTTCGACGGGGGTTGCTGCGATAAGCTGGTAATGCGCTTTTAGTGTGCATCCTGCTGTGGGAATTTGATGAGCGGCTTTCGAAGATCTGGGTATGTTCGTTTCGTTGTTGGTTTGGATGTGCTACTGATACATTGTTGTGATCTTTTAATAGAAAAGATGGCGTTGGGTTGGTGGAACGTCGTTAATTAACCCTTTATTGCAGCGTAATATGTTAAATTCTTGGAACGTTCTTTATGTCACTGCTAATATGCCTGGCACCTCATAAACTAGATGAATAGAAGAACAAAGGCGCTGAGTTCCTAGCAAAAACAGATAGTAAGCGAGATAATATATCTATACTGTTTAAACAAAGCTTAAAGCATGCAACGACATTACTCTACAACTTCTCACCTCCAAACCATCCCACAATCATCTCCCTATTCAATTATGCACTTTTACCGCACTCCAAACATTATACCCTCGATTCCAGTCCAGGTATTATACAATTAGCCATCCCTTTCACACATCCTAAATGACTTTCCTGTATAACCATCGTTTACACGATCACCTCCTCACACCGTACCACCATCTCCACCAAAAAACCAAAAGAACCACCCCGCGAGTTCGCGCCAAATTACACGGGCAAACGAGCCTGCACGACTCAGCCCTTAAAAGAAAAACGCGACATTCGCGTGACCCTCCCCCGTGACGCTTTTGCCCGCGCGCGCAAGCCGGCACGAGGAAATAAAGATATAAATAAAGCCGGCGCGTATGTGGCCAGCTCGCGCGAAACGCGACGCGTCGCGCTCGATAAAAACTATAAAGCCGGAGCTCTCTGAGCATTTATTGTGGATTACTGTATCATCAGGTTGGACTTTAGTATGCGAGAGGGTAATTGTTGACTATGGATGTGGCTTTGCACGAGTGGGTATAAGGTGGATCGTTTTTGGAGTGGGTCGATGTTGAAAGGATGAAATATTGATGGGTAAGGGGTGGGGGTTGACGCCAGATGGTCTGTTTGGCTTTTTTGAGTTGTGGGGTTGAAAGATTTTGTAATTGATGCGGTGGAATGGGATGAGATGGACATTGATTGAGAAAAATAACGAAGCTGTTAGCGTTTAGTTGGATGTTAATCAAAAACTATTTTCCATATTTGAAGAAGGCCTATGAGCCGAATCGTGATAGGCTATTTATGAAATCTATTTCTATGTGAATTATTCAACTTTCAGTATTAAACAATCCATTGTATTTTTTTAATCATTTCAACTATTACCAAAAATAATGATAATGACTAAATTAAACTGTATAATGAAAATATAAATTTTAAGATATTAAATCTTTTTAAAGTACTGTAAAAGAAAAAGCGATTTTGAAAATATATGCGTGCAAGAAAGCCTTAAAAATCGCGTACCCCTTCAGAAGCTCCAAAAGTGCGAGATCGTGTTTTTTCAGCACAGGGGGAGACTGAACATATTAAAATAAATTAGGTAGCAAATGTTGTGTATTTTATAAATTGTTTAAACTACAAATTTTAAATGCAAAACTTTACGTTATAAAAATGTACATGAAAAATTGTATAAAATAAATATATTTTTTAGATTCTAACATTTATATTTATGGCATAGTTTATGAGACTGACACTGTGTAAGTTGAAAATAATTATTTACAGCGAAGCAATTACAATTTCATTGTTCTATTGGTTACAGGCGAGTAAATTAATACATGATTATAATTTTAGATTCATGCAAATTACTGATTACGTCGATGAGGTAATGCGCGTCTATCAAAAGCCCGAAGAAAAATGAAATAAATTATAAGCCATACAAAAATGATTTCTTCCACATGATTAAAAACTGGAATAGATGATAAACCGGCGCAGATAAAATTAATGTCGGCTATGCACTAGAATAAACAACACTTTTTTGCACCTACTGATGCAAATAACAAAAAATTGAAGCTTGCATATTTCTTTATACCCGGCTGACCCATTTAATTTATCTTTTATCTTCGTCCAATTTCATTTCGAAATTATCGTTAAATTACAGCCTTTTATCAGACGTTTTTGCTGCACCTCCCAAAGACAATCTTTTTCTGTTTATTTTTCAAATCATTGTTATGTTCAAGACTAACTTTAACTTTCATTTTCGCTACTGCATATTATCTCACTCTATGTGTATACATGGAAATCCAATAAGCCATCCACTGGAACATGATCAAACAATAGAATATTCATATGAGCCCCATAACTCAAACCACCCGCTAAGCCATATTTGACCGAAGCATCTTCGTAAATAAGTTGTTATCGTGGCCGATGCATGATAAAGTGGCGCGAGGCATGTCTCGTCGTGCCCGATTTTCGTAATGTCACGTACGGGTCAACGCGGTTATCTCGCCATAAGAATTGAGAAAATTTATTAAATAGTTTAGTATATTATTACGGATGATCACCAAATTCTGTACCAATATTTTAGGTATACGCGCAAATGCTAAGTTTTGCAGTGATCAAATACGTATTATTTCGAGATGTTTGGATTGGACTTTATGTTTCTAAAACTGAGTTAAAGATATACCTATTCTGAATTAATTTCTACAATGTTAGTTTTAGCAAAGATTTCACCATTATCGTTCGAGTGTTTCTAAACGAGCTTAACAACGAAAAAGTTTTTGTCATATTCTCTTTATCGTATCGTAATAAATCAAAGCAGCCCGTAATATTTGCGTTATCGCATAATGCTGTTGACGATAACATTGGTACTGGTTGAATATAAAAAATAAATTGTTTGTATATTTATAGAAAAACCGTGTTAAAAATGGTTAGGCATACTTAAACGTAATTATAGTTTTGCGCTACATGCCAATCACTTTTACCGATTTTAAAAATATCCTGCAGTCTAGTATTTGAAATAGTTCAAAGTTATTAATAACGGAAGAGTTAAAATAGTACACATCCTCAATCTACTTGTACTAGAACAGTTTAACCACAATCATTTCGTTTTACATTAAAATTCTTCCTCTTGACCTTTAAACAATGATAAAATTATTATTTAAATGAAAACGAATTAGAATCATTTAAGAAACTCGAAAGTCTTCAAAATCTGCTTCATAAAATCACTGTATAAATGCATCAACCCCAAGCCCTAAAATTACCATAACGACCCTCTCCTCTCCCAATCGATGCCATCACCATATATGCTAATCCCGCCTCGCTTTCTCTCCGAAAAAAAGTGAAAAGACAAATCGCCAAGGTCAGACCGGCCATAATCGCTCCTCGAAAATTAGTAGCATAATCGTAATTTTTCACAGACCAGAAAATCTTTTGGAAAACGACGCGCCGGGTCCGTAAATTTTCCGAGCGCGCAATAAGACGCCCACCGCGGGTCGACGGCTCATGAAAATGCGCAGCGAAGCTGCAGCAATTTCCTGACAGTGATAATGATTCTAAACGACACAGTTCTTCGGCGCTGTTGCTAAGCAGCACGGCACCGAGATACAGGCCATAAACTCTTTCTCTGGCTCGTTTCTGCACTTGCCGAGGCTATATGTATAGCTTTGGCTTTGGTGATGGGAAAATTCGAGGGAAAATCTGAACGCGCCGGACGGCGGAGGTGTAATATTTTCGCGAGGATGATATATGATTGGCTATTTTTAGGGAGGATAGTTTGGAATGCTTTTAACGTTTTGAACATTTTGAAAGTGAAATAGGATTGGTATATGGGAGTTTGCGTTTGTTTTTTTTTATAATTTAATCTCTTGAGAAATAAAGATTAAATTACTCATAAAGCTTTAATTTAAACGCTCTGATAATTTTTATAGCATTTAAAACTTTTTAAATATAGTCAACGTTATTTACTGGATCAATAAATAAATTTTTGTCAAGAATTCAACATAAACATTTCTACACGCGTGTGTTTTATCTCTCCTAGAAATACAAAATGCATATTTTCATTCTATTCATACTACGAGCATACCTACCATTCCTATGTATTTCCCTTTTTTTTCTTTCTCTGCATTTAAAACCTTCCATCTCTCTTTTTTCCGAGTTTTTTTCTATCCTCGTCAATTCTTTTGTTATGCACTTTCAAAACCGTACCGATAATTGCATGAAAATTTATGAACCGGCTGCACGCGTCGTTCCTCTATTTATTAGCATTATTTACCAGTATTTAAAACGCAGGGCCCTTCTATTAAGTCGACCTCACCGAATTCTTAAATGCGACTGTAAATGTGTTAGGGCAAAATGTCACATTTATATTGTTCAACTGGGCTTGTTTAAATATTTTATTCAATTTAATGGGTTGCATTGCCAATGACTTCCTCGATTATATTTATTTTATTGTTTTTTAAGAAGATAACAGAAATAAAAATCTTTCTTAAAGAGCATGATAATATACAATATTCTTCAGTCTTTTAATAAATACAAGTAATTTCTGACATTTCTTTCTTTATATATCTTTCAATTAAAATAAAATAAACGTTAAAAGTAAGTAAAATAAAAATTTTCCTAACGCAACACCAACTTCCTTACCCCACAAATCATCTGACCCAGTTCCTAAAGGATTACTTTTAAGACTTATCAGTGCAACTCAGATAACTCCGCGCACCCCCCTTATTTTTATTTTCCTTCCGGTCTGCGGCAAAACTAAAAACACCCACACGCTCATATCCACGCCGACCAACTTCTCCTGACCCACAAATCCCCCATCGTATCCATCGCAGCCCAAGAAAATTAGCCCTTTCTCCAGACTGAACCAGCTTCAATTTCCTCGAGCAGAAAGGAATCCCCGACGTTAATCGACGCAGGTACCGCGACGGACCGCCGACAAGTGGCTCGCAAAAGTAGACACGGAAACGAAGGAATTAGCGCTCTCTCTCCCTCTCTTCCTTCTGCACAAAGAAAGACGCTGACTCGTGCGGGAATCTCGTTTCGGCGCAGGCAGCGCAAAAGCGACGATGGAGAAAAAAAAGAATGCAGCGCGCGGCCCTCTTTCGCCGATCGATTCAACCCTCGCTCCTCCCTTCCGGCGCCGATTCCGAAATTGCCTATTCAAGGTCTCTGCGGGAGGGTATACGGGAATGTGTGCCCGAGGAATGGGCGAGGGCGAGAGAAATTTATCCTACTTTAGAGCTCGCGAGAGAGCGGATGTCTCGCTGAGATTTTTTGGCGAAAATGGATGTGGGCTCGGGCTTATAGGGCGCCTGAGGAGAGAAAGAGAGAGAGAGAGGGAGAGAAAGGGGTCGTAATTTATTTTAGCTAGACAGGATAATTTTAAGAGCTCTCGGGGAAAGCTTCGGTTTCCGATGAAACGTATGATATTATCACGGTAAGAGTTAATGGATACCTTACTTTATTGCTGGGCATACTATTTAAATAATGAATTAAGGTTATATATTTATTTTTTTTTATTATAAGAGCAAATTCAGTAGAATTAAGCTTGGTAGAAATTTCACCGTTTGGAATTAAGAAATGGCTATGTTTTGGCCATTTTCTTTCTTATAAATCATTAACTAGCCATATGGCTATTGAATAGAATACCAAGGTACTTGCGTTTTTAGAATTAAGATGTAGATATGGGTGCTTCGGTTCAAGTTATTTAAATGCATTGTTTCAGAATAATTTGTGCGTTTACAAAAAGTAGTATTCCTATCTTGTTCATCAAAATACTTTTCAGCAGAATTATAAAAACTGAAATTATAAAAATTATCTTCACACTTAATATAATAAATGCTCCTGACAATTAATCAAAGCACCTTACGCATTTCTCTCGCACTCCTTTAACAAAAACGTGTTTGCATCCACTGAGCTCTAGTTGTGCAAAGGACGCTTCATATTTCATTAAAATTGGCAATTCCCGGCTTTAATTAAAGTTTCAAGTTATACGGCATTCTTATTACACAAACTATTTAGCCGCTCTTACTAAGAACATTGTATCAGAATTCCGCTCTATCCACTTGCATACCAACCCAGAGCACGAGAGTGATTAAAAATTCAGCAACGACATTCAAAACTCCGCGCTCCGATGAATCACCTTTGTTATTCATTACATCACTCCCTCGAGACAGCCTGTAACTCTCGAACTCTTTTTTTTGATATCCGCTCAAAATCATGTTTACAAATAGCCAGCGGGGCGCTCTGTCCACAATGAAAATAATAAAAGGCCCGGTAAAGAAGCAATTTGGCAAGTTCCCGACAGCCAGATTTATGAAGCCCGAAACATGGCAGACGTTGTAGCAGTCGGCGCTCGCGAAACTTGGAAGGACTAAATTAAAGGAAACGCTTAATTTCGCGGGCATTACTAATTGAATCTACCGGGTATTAAAATTACTCGCTTTTCGTTAAAACCAGCACGGCTTGTCTTAACTCTCGCGCACAATATATCCCTCCTCGTGACATTCTTTCGAAAATAAACGCGCGCGCGCGCGCGCGAGCTTCTTTTTTCCTCCTCCGAGCCGCCCAAAAATACGCGCATGTCCGTTTTTCATCGACCCACGCGTCTAGCTCGCGGAGTCGATAAGAGCCGAGAGTATAGAGAGAGAAAAAAGTGGCGTTTCGCGCACGGCGACGTCACGCGGCGAGTAGTTTAGCTCGGCGTGTGATTTATCTGGCGGATCGCGGCACGACGAAATCGTAAGCGCGATGATGACGCAAAGGGCCGCCAGCTGCTGGCCTTGATTTTCATCAAATTAATATCAGACGCGCGCGAGGCGCGGGATCGTGCATGCGCGAGCTCAGGTGCCCGGGAGTAGTTTTCGTGGCGTGGACGTGGCAGTTTTTTGTGGATGGAATTGTACTGGTGGTAATCTCGGTTTTTTTATTGAACGATTGTAGCGGCTTTTGATTTATGATGGATGAGCTTGAAGTTTGTAAAGTAGAGGTTTTGAAGATGCGCTTTGGAGGTAGATGAGAAATATCTTATGGACGTTGAAAGCTTGTTTAGTGGCAATATACTTTTAATCAACAAACGATAAACAAAAGTCATAAACATTCGTAATCACTCCACGCGCTGTTAAATTGACTTTGACCTAATTGCTAATTATTCTTTTTTTTCCTTATGTTTTTTGATAACATTTTTTGATCGACATCAGCGAGAAGCTAATGAGTACTATATATTGCGTTTTAATTTCATTTAGAAATAATATCTAAAATGTGTGCTATGCACCGTCGCACTGTTTCATTAATCTCTATAAACGTCAAATCTATCCAAATTATCAAAATAATTACATCGAAATCCGATTGACATATCAAGACACGCAGAAACAAGATTTCATCAAAATATAACATACCGCCAGCCACATCGACTTATTTTTAGCATCCAAATTACAAACGCCATTCACATTTTTTGCTTTCACCAGCAATCATCAGCATCAAAAGCCTCTTCGATTCCCTCGGAATCATCAAGAGAAAACAATACGCTCCCGTCTTCCCCAAACGATTCTCATTCAAATTTTACTTTCAGTCCCCGGCGTAATACTCCGTTTATATTCATACCGTCATGCGACGCGCTTCTCTATTCGCCAGACGCAAATACGCACGCATCCTCGCGACTTTTCTCCCGAGTTATTATGCAAGGTGGCCTGGCGAAAAAAAAGAGTCAAGCGCGTCGCTCGAGAGAAGCGAGAAAAAAGAAGCGGCGAAGCTACAATGGCGAAGTGCCGAGAGCGACCTACTCGTAAACTTCGAGAGAGACCGAAGCGCGAGTCACGTGGGGGCCTGAAACGGCTAGGGACTAGCAAGTAGCTGGGATGGAGAGAGTGAGGAAAGAGAACGGAAAATTGGATCCGGCTTGTGCATGTGTCTGGTTTTTTTTCATGGGTGGGGGGTTTGATTTGGAAATAAGAAGAAGGTGGATTATTTTCAGCGGGAGATAAGGTGTGATTAGAGCGATCGGTATCGGACGAGGATAATGGTGGAGAGTTTAGCTACTGGAATTTAAATCGGTTGGTGGTAACGACTTTATTATAGTCGGGGCGACTTTCGCGCTTGTTTTTAATAATTTTTTGTGCGTTTTAGGCTATAGTTTAGTCCGCCCGGTTTTGAAAAATGAAATCCGGTCTTTTCTATTAACGAGATTTCTATGTGCTAACGATCAAATTACAAATCAGATTACTAACAAGATGTTGCGAAGGTAGGTATATTGGAAATTAAAGTAATTGCTCCGGAGTTATTTTCTGTATAGAAGCTTGAAATGAATAGAAGGAAAAATTAGCGTTATTTTGTTCTTCTTCTGTGGAAGTGATTTACATAAATACTGCAGGCTTTGCACAATAGTAGATGATGACAGGACGGAGCAGGTGAGTACGCGTACGTATGAACATCAAACAAGTTTTTCATTGGTGGTAAATGGATGGTAAAAGATGGTATTTATTGTTTCTAAATTGTTTTATAAGTATCATTAATGATTCTTTAGCTATATCTTTCAAAGGTATTGTGCAGAGGAAAACCTGCCATATTTAAAAGTAGAAAAACAGGGTTCTAGAATAATAATATTTCTTATTTGAATGTTATGTATATACATTGCACGTAAAATATTAAAAAAAACTTTTTTAGTGCTTCGTCTGTATATATATTATAATGTACAATGCACATACAAAAACGCTCAAATTCTAAAAGTTCTTCAGTTTTTAAACATCATCTTTTATAAAAAGCATCAAATAGCCTTAACGCATCAACAAAATTTAAACATTCAAAAATCTGCTAACCCCAAAGCTATTTTCCTCATTCCCCCCTCGCAAACCATCGTTTGTCCAACCCAATAAACAAAAAGCCGCCCGTTACAATCTGTAACCAGCTCGAAAACCACACTCAACCAGACGGCAAACGAGCGCGTTAATTTGCCAGACCCCATCCTCAGACTCGTCTCGAACCGCTAAGTTACTTTCGGGCTACACTCGCTAAGTGAGTTTCTCGCGCCTCGGGGTTACTCTGCGGGCCCCTCGGAGGCGCGAACACGCCGGGCAAACACATCGCAACTTTTGCTCCATCGCGCACAATTCTCGTTTCGTTTTCCAGGCTCGCATCTCGCTGCGAAACGAAAACGATCGGAGGAGCTTCTGGGAAGGCGAGCAAATTGACGTAGGAACGCTCTCTTTTTTTTTTAAATGGGTTTGAGCGATGGTTTTTCTTGTGCTGGTTTTTCCGAGAACGCTCGGAACGTGAATTAGACGGCGCTGCTGAATTAATTTAGTGCAGTGTGTAAACAGCTCAATGGGACTCGTTTGAGGAGTGTAATTGTCCTAGTTGCGCGCGGTGGTGTGGTGATTATTTTTTTTCATCGGCAGAATTACGTTGTTGCAACGAGGCGAAGGCATTGATGTGCATTGTGGAATATTAAAGAAATAAACTGTTGTTATCATATTGCGACATTTTTCAATGCTAATTAATCACTGTCGATTTGTACATACATTTTGATTTAGTTACTTAGTCAACAAAACAAATTTAGGGAATAGAAATTGTAAATTCATCGTCATTTATCAAAATTATAATTGAAGTGCGTAACCAAAACTATAAAAAAGTTCAAAATACAGCTAAATAAACAATAACGTATAATCTCCGAGACATCAAACAATAATCAGCAAACATTCGTCTAAACCATCCCGCCAAACTTTCTCAAAACTCGCAAGACCCACTCAAAATTACATCATCCCACACCGTAATCACAAACCCGCGACCCAACTTATACCTCCAAAATCCCCGACGAATCACGAGACCAGAGCCAGGAATCCGTGATTGGCAGGAGCCTCAGAAAGCTCTATCCGCGCATTGTTTATTTTAGCATTCCACGAGTTTCCCCGCGGCGCGAAAAACTTGGCAGACGGTTTCAACGCGTCTGCGATATTGCGCAAGTCCGTGTAAAAGTGCGTTGTGCAGTTAACGCCTGGACACTTGACTTTTCTGCTGGTGTTTGTTTGCCTTGCGCAAAACGGACGCAGTGCGAGTTGGACGTCGAAAAACCGGCTAATCCCGCATTGCTGGGAGAGAAATTCAAGCTTTATCGGTTTAATTTTGCTGCGTAAACTTGCGCAAGGCTGTATGCGTTTACGCGCGCGGGGGCTTGTGTGTATATGTATAGTCAATCGAGCTTGCGAGTTGAGCGAAGGAAGCGGCGATGTGCCTTTGTTGGTATTATTTTTAATCTGCATTTTTTATGCGTGTGGAAATTGGAGAACGTTTATTGCAAGATTATTGGATGGGCTGTAATTTTGGTTTGATGAACACTGGATTGATCAATTCGGTTGCTTTTAGTAATAATGCTTGCAAATGGCTGAACATCCAAATTAACAAGTCGTTAAAGTGTTTTATTTCGATTGGCAATTTCAACTTTACAGACGCTAGAATCAATAGCACAACCCATTAGTCATAAATCAGAATGCAAAGTAAAACATCAGCCACTAAAATTACACAAATACTGCTAAACCAACAACTCTCCATTTCCAAAACCCAGCAACCTTTTTCTCTCACTTCCCAAACGCGCGTAACCCCTGACCTTTCCACCTTATCGCGCCCTACATTCCCCCGCGCCGATAAATTACCCTAACCCCCGTCTCTAGCAAACCCTTTCATCCCGGCCCCAACACAATCCCCACGGCAAACGAAACGATCCCTCCCCTGAAAATCCCCAAATTCAGCTCGTGCATTTCGCTATCACCTCTAAACTCCCGAGCTCGTACACCCACACCCACACACACACACAATGCTACATACGTGCTCGCCCTGTAAGTGCAGCGAGCGAGCCCTGTACCTGCGCGTGCGGTAGCTCCTCGGTGCAGCCTCGATCAATATTAAAGTTATAAAGACAGAGGGCCACGCGCGCAAGGGAGGAGGCTGACTATACACGCGGGCCGAATCGGCCAATTACGAGCCCGCTGCATGCGAGACTCGCGTTTTGATGGATTCCGGGAGCGTGCCAGAGGTGAATCGAAATTCGAACGACGGTGGGGTGGGGTGCGGGTGATGTGATGGTTGGTGGGCGTTTGTAGAAGTTTTGGGAAGGTTGTTTCGGCTGGATTTTGCGGGAGGATCGAGGCATTGTTTCGGTGGGTTTTGATTCGATTGCGGTGATTGGGGGTATCTTAATATCGGTTTGTTTTATTGGGAGGCAATGGGTTTAACGTTGTACTAAAAATAGGATCGAGGAAAATATCGATATTTAGTCTTCCTGTATTAAAAATGAAGAAAATATTAAGATCGAAATGAAATGATGCTTACACACAAAATGTTTGACATAATTCAGTGAGACAATAACAAGATTATTATAGCAAGATAAAAGCTATATTTGTCTTTCAAGAATTATTCGGGACAAGAAGATATTTTAGTTTTTGATAATATACCAAGATAATATTTTTGAATCTGTCGTGGAAACCCTGTGACGAGAACATCAAGATAACCAAGAGGTGGGGCTGTACAAAATAATTAATCCAAGGCTAATAAAGAATGATTATGCATAATAATAGATAAAAAAACGTGGTTACTATAATTCGCCGCTAATTTTTCGCAACTTATAATTTAAAAATTAAGCTCTACTTATCTAAAAAAGTAATCTACACCAATAATTACATTGTTACATATCCCTACAGCCGCCGCTAATTTTTCGCAACTTATAATTTAAAAATTAAGCTCTACTTATCTAAAAAAGTAATCTACACCAATAATTACATTGTTACATATCCCTACAGCCGTAAATTACACGCACACTATTCCACAATTCCGTACCGATCTCGCTCAACTTCCACTTTGAATATCGTAAATCTCGTCTTTATCAGCCGTAAAGACACGAACGCTACAAAACGAACTATACCGCGAGCTCAAAGAGACAAACGCAGAGTGAATTCAGAGCGAATTTCCATTTATAATCAGCCTATCCACGCGCAGCTGTATCCCCTCGTTTGATCTCGCGC